>JASDQU010436643.1:16005-44818 GCA_032191745.1 Picea mariana
ACCTGTGGACTTCGCTTGGTCCTTACAAAAGTGTGATTACCTATTTAGCTAGATGTCATTGGTACAACCTTGCGGAATTTTAAAAGCCCTAGGAAACTAGCATGTGGACATGTGGTCCGTTACTATCCTTTAACTCCCTATGTGTGAGTTAATCTAAAAAAAGCATGAAACTATCCTAGATTGAACATGTGGACATGTGTGGGCCCGTTACAAACCTTTAAACTCTCCTAGTTTTTTTATCTAAGAAAGCAGAAATTCAAACACTACTCTAGCTTTGTTGACATGTGGGCATGTATGGGCCCATTACAAGAATGTGTTTGAAAAATGAAGCTAAGAGGGGTCCCGAAAGGGCCGTTGTCCTCTCCTAAAAGTTTTGAAATTTTGTTAAGGGAGATGAGATTGTTTTCACAATCCTTTTCTGGTTCTCAAGATCGCTTGATGGCGTAAGAGAAGAGCATACTCAAGATTGTTACTTTCAACTTCTAGTCCCAAGTGTGATTTAGATGTGATTAAAATTTATGTGTTCCTTAGATTATAAATCAAATCAAGCCATCCGTGTGGAAGAAAGCAAATAAGGGAAAATGATTTTTATCCACCTAAGTGCTTATGTTTGTCTGACTATCCCCTTTATAAGTTGAGGGGTCTAAGTGGTGCAGTATTTAGAGCATGCATAACATCATTCTTGAGAAGGAAAATGACTTTCCCCACATCCAAAACCTTACAATGAGAAATTTAGTTCAGATGCGCGGCCTTCAGTGTAGACAGAGGTGCATATTGCGACCGCGTGCTGACAAAATTGAGGACTAAAGTGCATGCGCGCAGAGAGAAAATGTTGTGCAGGCGCATGCACGCAGGATGTGCATCTGTGTGGTGGAATACTCGCGCACCTATGACAAGTGACCGAGAAAGAAAACCTGGATCGATTTCTCTCAATTCTCTTGTGAATTGACTGGTTAGCAGGTCGACGGAGGCCGGTTTGTGTCCCTGCATGTTAATAAAACCAAAAGGAAAGCAAAATAAACCCAAATGAGGGAGGAATTGATACCTACTCCCCAGTGGAGTTGCCAGTCTGTTTTCACCCAATTCATCACCTGGTGAGCAAATCGAGGGTGCTTACATGCCCTATTGGGTCTTGCAGAGCATGACAGCTGTGGAAGGAAAGGTTAGAGGAAACAAAACAAACTATAAACAAGAATCAAATGAAAACAAACTAAAACTGTGAACATGCGGATAAAGAAACAATAAACACAACAAAGAACGATTAACCAATGGTTTTGAGCTGGTCAATTGATGAAATTAGAGCACGATGAAGGAAGAGAACTATGGTTCCTTCTTCCCCCAAAGGAAGGCTCTTGAGGCCCTCACAAACTTGCTTCCCTTACAATGCAGAGAACTGAGAATGATGGTGAAAGAACTCCCAGCAGAAAGAAATGTTGCTGATGTGTTATCGTCAAAGAATGAGCCCTTGACAATCTCAACAGCATAACAATACTTGAAATTCCTTGCGAAAACAATGGTTCTTCATGGCTTTTTATAGCAGATCACCGGGCGATTATGTAACCTCTTCAAAGTGTGAAAAAGGGCTCTTTAGGGCTTAATTAGGTCTTAGACCCGCCGACTCTACGGATTCAGCTCGGATTTGGGAGTCAAATCAGATTGGGAGCTGGTCCATAAGTGGTTGGGAGGCCGACCAATGCAATAAATGCACCGTTTAGCAGGTGCACGGGTTATTGCGCTCACAACCACGCATCATGCGTGCATGCACGCATAGTACGTTCTTGTCCTGCGCATGTGCGCGCGCACCACACTACTGTAAAGCGCCCTTCAATTTTTGGTCACTTTGTATAGTTTTTGACCCTTCTGGAATGCTGTGATATTAATTCAGTACCATGAATGACTTCATTGCTTTTTTGATGATGCAAAGTTCTTGTCGCCATGTGCGGACGAAATTTCGGTGATAACAACCATACAGGCATTTCTTAAGGAGATAAACAAGGCTAGAGTCATTCTAGACATAGCCAGGAGGTTATTCCATGTAGATTTCTTTTTGCAAATATCTGTGCAAGAACGCAGATTTAACATCTATCTTATGGAACTCCCATTTATGCGAGGTAGCAAGGGAAATAACAAGGAAGATGGAATTCATTTTGGCTACATGGGCAAAGGTTTCATTATAGTCGATTCCTTCAACTTGGGAAAATCCTTTGGAAACTAACCGAGCTTTGTGTCTTTCAACACTTCCATCTAATGAATACTTAGTTCTGTAGAACCATTTACATCTCACAATTTTTCTTCCTTTTGGAAGAGGTACAAGATCCTAAGTATTGTTGGTCATTAAAGAATGATACTCTTCATTCATTCTTGTATTCAAATCTAGATGACCTGAAGCTTATGCAAATGTCTCTGGATCATGAGTCTTTGAAACTTGAGCCAACGGAGAAGAGGCTCACTGGAACTGTGAACGTGTCTGACGCCGATCTGAAGGATTACTGACAAGATCACCAACTTCTTCTCATGTTGAACGGACCCATCTAGGAAGCTGTGGAGCTAGTGCTGGTTCAGGTTCAAAGGACTCGTTTGGAGGAAGGTGAGCAGATGGAGGTGGATTTTCATCCTTATTGTCATCATTTGAAGAAGATACCAAAATAGGAATAAAAGAAGGCACAAATTTTGAAGATGGCTCACAGGCCGAAGAAGGCATAATCGTCGAGTTAGGCTCGCAGGCCAAGAGATTTTCATCAAATTTAACATCTATTCTAATGATAATTTCCTTACAATGTGGTTGAAGAAGTCTATAACCTTTGACATCTTCAGAATAACCAACAAATATACACTTCTCACTTTTAGGCTGCAATGCTTTCATTTTCTCATTAGGAATGTGAGCCCATGCTATACTGCCAAATACATCGAAGTGACTTACATTTGGTTTAATTTTAGTCCAAGCTTCTTCCGATGTTATATTTTTAGGAACCTCTATGGGAGTGCGATTTACTATGTAATTTTCACAGTTGATTGCTTCCTCCCAATACTTTAGACTTAATTCCTTAGATTGGATCATACAATTATCCATTTCTTTTAATGTGTGGTTCTTTCTCTCAGCAACACCATTTTGTTGTGGTGTATATGGAACAATGTGTTGCATTTGGATGCCCTGTGTAGTGCAATAACTTGTAAAATTATTGTTCACATATTCGCCTCCATTATCTGTGCTTAGCTTTTGAATTTGATGTCTATATTTCTTTTCTACAAGGGCCTTATAGGCCAAAAACTTGTCAAAAAATTCGCTTTTAAGTTTTAAGAAGTAAACCCAAGTACGTTTGGAAAAGTCATCAATGAAATTTAATAAACACTTGCACCTAGAAAAACAAGGAGAAGAAAATGGACCACACAAATCACTATGAACAAGCTGCAAAGGGCCCGAGGTGTGCCAAGAGGCACATTTGTCAAAACTATCTTGATGATTTTTTCCAAGAACACAACCGACACAAACACCATCTCTGCATGAAACAAAAGGAAGACTAGTCACCATCTGTTGATTACATAGTTGTTGCAATGAGTGATAGTTTAGATGACCAAACCACTCATGCCAAAGTTTTCTCAAGTCATCGCTACGAGGAACAAAAACTGATGAAAAAGATGATAACCCAAAGTTGTCAAACTTGTACAACTTGGTAATATCATCAACAATTTCAGTTACAAGAACATGCTTAGGATCTTTTAGATCCTTGATTACAACTTGGTGAGGTGAAAACTCTATGGTTTTACCTTCACCTGAATGATTGATTTGATATACTGATAGAAGGTTACAAGAAATACTTGGAACACATAATACATCATTGAAATGAACGTTTTCTACTTGAACTCTTCCAGATCCTTCAACACTAAGAGATCTATCATCACCAACGAATATTTTCTTGGTGTTACATTCATTTAGAGCAGAAAATATGTCTCTATCCTTAGCCATATGATAATATGTTCCAGAATCAATAAGTCACTCATAAGAAGAAGAAGTAGAAGTTGTATTGAAGGAGAAACCAGAAGCAGAAAGTGCATGTGCATGAGAAGAAGAAGAAGAAGTAGAGTCAATACTGATGTTGTTCTTCTTCATCGCCACTTCTAAAACTGCCATCTTCTTGAAACATTTGGACTCATCATGACCATATTTATCACAAAAGTTTCAATGTTTGTTAGTCTTCTTACTTTTATATTTTGTTCATTTTTCACCATTAGAAGCGAAAGTTGTCTGAATGGGTTTGAGACCTTTACATTGTTTGTTGTTGTGGCGAGGATGTTGCTTCTTGGGATTCTTGTGTTTATCTTTTAGATGGACGACTAAGACTTTTTTGGAGGTGTTGTTCCTGATTTTATACTTTAAGGCTCTAAAGTATACTGTCAAGGCATCTGAAAAGATAGAGGAAGCTGAGGAAAAAAAAACATTGATCAAAGGTGAGGGCTATAATTGGTTCCTCAACTGTATCTGTCGAAATTCCCAGTTTTCCTAAATGTTGATATCTCTCTCAACTGCTACCCATGAACGTTCTAACTCAACCCAGTTATTTGTTGTTTGTAAGATAGTGTTAAATAGATTTAGAGTAATGCTGGTTTGATCTGAAAGACCGGGTTCAATGTTAGGTCGCCTTGAAACTGGTACTATCATGAAGGATAAAAGGTAAGGAAGATATAATTCAGTGTTTTCATTTAGGTTTCGTTATCTCTATTTCACAATGTAAAAAGAAAGATTTTAAAACACGAATTAATAGGATGACTAAATTAAAGTCCGTTTCTTGTATATTAGTTAAATTTAAAGGATATGGAACATGCATGATATGAGGGAAAACATAAATCTATTAATAAGGTGAGGCATCAATTTAGGAGGAATCTCACGTTGTAACAGAAGACTATTAAACAAGAAAATATTAATGAAGCATATGATATTGAAATCTAAACATTTGCAGGTATTGTATCTGCTGATAACTGATACAGAGGAAAAACTGTAGATGATTTAAATGACAAGAATAGTAATTTCCACAGTAGAGGTTGCACTAAATTGTAGCCGAGCATTCATCAATTAGATATGTGAAAGAAATATGAAAATACATGGAAACACATAACTGAGATGTGACAAAATCTAAAATCTTCAATCTGCATTTCTATTAATTCAGAGCTTCTTCAAAATTACTTTCGTAAAAAAATGTCCTTTTTAGAGAAAGAAAAAAAAGCCATTTTCTCAGTCTTCTCCCCTCCTATTTATACAAGATCATTACTACTTGATGGTTAACGATTTCCTACTTTTTAGGAGCAAATATAGTTACAAAATTGCAACCTTAACCGTTGCATGATCAACTTTTTGTTGGTCTATCATTTCAAAAGTATACTCTTTCAAATGATACTTCACTGTTTAGTTGAAGTCTCTCCCTCTTCTGAATCTATACATTCCATACACTTCTCTAAAAAATGAACAAAAATTCTGGGTGGTGTTGGAAGATTTTTAGTTTTAAACAGATAAAAATTTCTTTCTACCTTTGGATCTGGTCTTCAAAATCTTTATCCGCAAACCTGATCACTTGCAACCTTAAATTAGGCTGTACCAACCATCTGTCGATCAGGTTGGTATTGATTTCCTTCAACTGTGAAATCTACGCTTGAATCTCCTTCAAGCTCTCTTTATAGTTCAATTGTTGTTTCACAATGTTTATCTGCCCTAGTAGTTCAGAGAAGTCATTTCTTTCAATACCTAACTCTTGCTTATCCAAAGAATCAAAGATTCCCTCATAGTCGTCTTTGATTTCTTTGACTATCTTCTTGTTTTTGACTATGTTCATTTCCCATGCCTTGAGCATGATGTCTCCTCTTATCTGTTATGTGACAGAAAGCTTTAGATCTTTCAACATCTCCCTATTTCCCGAACATGCAACTACTTTCTGGAAAGTATTCCTTGCATCTTTAGCCTCCTTTTCCAGTAAAATAATATTATCAAGGGATTTTCTTACCTCTTGAAAGTAATTCTGGATGATTTCTATTTTGGAGATCAATTTCTGTTGTTCAACTTCTATATTTGTATGTGCTTCTAGCGAGAGGGTTTGAAAATCCTTTAAGTCTACAACCCGGCCTTCTATCAAATTTAACTTAGCTTGCAACTGCTTTAGAAGCTCCTTTTGCTGAGTAACTTGCACTTGACTTGTTTGTATCCTTTGGTTCATTTCATCCAGGCTAGTTTTGAGTGACTGAATTTCTTGCCTTTCAACAGCTCTAGCCTGCTCCAAACTTTTATTCACCTCTTCTCTAATGTTTTTCTCAACATTCTTCAACTGATCTTGCAATTGAGCTATTATGTGGTTACTCTTCTTTATCCTTGTTCTCATGTTCTCCAAGGTAAAAAGGTTTGTTGTTGCCATGGCTCCCATGGAACCTACTACCTCTGTAGCGAAATCCTCCTCTTCCAAATTCTGGCCATCTACCAAGGCCCTATGCTTCTTCACCATACCCCCCTCCCTCATATACATCTCTTGTTTTAGGAAAACCTTCCTCTTTTTGCTTAAAAAATAATCAGAAGGAGGGATCTCATTTCTGGAGATAGGGGTGAGATCACTAACGTATATGGCTTCCATCTGTGGGAACCCAAAGGCAAACTGTAAAGGGGTTAAGGAAGCTATGGGACTTCCTAGCTCTGTAGATCTTGTCTTTCCCATGGCCTTAGGTATATTGACATCAACAACAGGTGATGAAGGAGCAACGGACTTACTGGACTCGGGAGGTGTCCTGGGCCTCCTCTCTGCTTCCGTCTCTAGATTTTCTGTCTGTAAGGCCTCTTCATTTTGTGAAGACTTTTCAGTCTCTTGAGGAAATTCTTCGGGATTGAATTTATCTTGTGCCTCTTGTCCGAAACCTGGAGAAGTATCTTCTTGTTCCCGATGAAGGGTAATTGCTTCTCCTTGTAGTACTTTGCGTAAACCGCTCCATCTGTGCTTCTGGAAGGTATGAAAACTAGCTTGCAAGTCGGATGATAGTATCCATACCCTCTCTAAAACTTCCTCATAGGTCCTAGTCCCTTTGAACATGTTATCAAAAGGAGACTTCTCATGTTCATAAGCCTTCATATTACAATGGGACATGTGTTTTCCCACTAACTGGTAAGGGTTGTGCTTCCCATGTTCAAGGTCCACCAATTTGACCTCCTCTAGTGCTGCCGCTTCAACTTTGAAATGACCCAAGATGAGAAGTGAAAATTTTCAAATCTGAATGGGAAACACCGGCCAAGACTTCTTTTAATCCATCTTTAGTTCTTTCCCAATTCCACCTGTTACTTTTTGATGAGCTACCTCCCTGCACACTAGTCTATCAGGGAGGAATTTTGGGAGTGCATGTGGAGGGATTGAACATCCGAAAACTCTGATGTAGGATAAATTCTCCTCTATAAACCATTCAACAACTACCCCGAGGCTTCCTATGACCAACTTTGAGATGCGGGGAGGTGCACAACCGTATAACATCTGATGTAGTGGTATTACCATGAAATGATAGATTTTATAGAATGAGTCCTTGGTGTTTTCTTCCCAAAGTTTAGAATGATATTCATGAATGGGTTCTGGGTAAGTCGTATTCCAACTCCAATTCATCAAAGGGAAAGGAGTTGAGAAACATATAACATCCATGATGTATGCAGACATATAAAAGGCTCCTGGTCGGCCTTTTGATCTTTCAGTTTGATATTCCATGACCTCCTTCGCTATGTTATCGGATAAAATATTATCCCAATTGAAGTTGTAACCTTCTACTTCCTCGTGCAAAAGAGGTACCCATTATGTAGGGAAGTGGGTAGGACTTTTCTTCTTGAAAAGTCTACATAACATCATCGCCACATAGACCATATACTCATTCAATGAGGCTGTGGTGTAAATACCATGGGTGTCAGCCCTGAATTTTTCTTCGTTTCTCCATCAGTATTTGATTATGCCAGGATATGTTTGTTCTGACTCAAGACATTCTTTCCTTTGAAAATCACTCACGAAATATTTATTATAAATATTCTTGGGATTGGGAGAAAATTTATACATTACTTGTACATGTTCCGGTTTGAAAGAGCCAATGACGACCCCTCGACTGTCCAAAATGCTTCTTGTCTGTACGTCAGTTCGTTCTAAGGCCCAAATGATCATGTCGTTATAAGTCACAATTCATGTCCATGTAGCTATTTTGTGGAGCTCAGACTCCGCTATATCTCGAAGTTTGTTGTCGGCGTCATGAGAGAAATTTTTAATTTCATAATCCAGAGTCTCAAAAATCTACCTCCAGGATTTTATGGAATTGATGGCATGTGGTATTGTATCAGATATAACATCTCCATCTGGACTCGAGCTTTCTGCAACTTCCTCACTTTTCTTGGGTGCCTTCTTAGGTGCCATGCTATCTTCACTAGA
Organism: Picea mariana; assembly: GCA_032191745.1. Classification (NCBI taxonomy): domain Eukaryota; kingdom Viridiplantae; phylum Streptophyta; class Pinopsida; order Pinales; family Pinaceae; genus Picea; species Picea mariana. The sequence continues at coordinate 24,423 of JASDQU010436643.1, forward strand.
TAAGAAACCTGTTTATAGAGAAAATGTGTATAAAACCAGATAAATGTGACTTGCTGCAGATGTAAAGGATAACAATGAAGTTCAAAATACAAGACCTTATTAACCTTTAATTTTGCGTTATAACGAGTGTACAGACACAGACGATGAAAAGTTAATTCTTTTTAATGGAAAGACATGCCTAGAGATATGCTTTCACATCAAAAAATATCTTCACTTATCCGCTATTAATACTGTTGTATATCGGCAATTTCAAAACTGGAGTTTCAAAAATCACTGGCTTCCTCAATTCCCGAAATGCGAAAGGCAACTTGGTTATCACTAATCCTGTTTTGGAAGCAAATTAACCTTAATCTTAAACCTTGCTTAGATAAAACACGATTTCGCGTTTCAGAACTTCGGGGATCCTGTTGTCAGTGGATAAGTCATAAGCAAACCCCATATTGCGAAATTGTGATGGGATTAGTGAGGCGCTAATCATGTATTAGAGATTTAATTAATCAAGGTTAATGATTAATTATCCTTTTAACTTTTCCAAAAAATGAGGATCGGGAGTTCGATGGTTGAGAGTTCAAAATCACTTTAGTAGAAAGAAAAACTTGAATCGTGAAAGATTAAGGGAATGATGATTATGTTTAGGGGCTTAGTTAATTATAGGTTAAAGAGCACTTTGTGGAAAGCGACGGGAAAGGTAACCTTTATTTTTTCCCCCCTTTTTAATTTTTTAATATGTTAAACAGTGTCTGGATTTCGACACTGGGAAATTAGGATGGTTGAAGATCATACCTTGAGAAAAACCGAATCTCGAAACATGAAAAGGAAAATAAATCTTTGATTCCCCTTTTTGGACTAAGGGCAGCTCCACGATTTATGAAAAGATGGAGCTTTAGTTTTCAAGGGTAGAAAAATTTAAACTTCGTGTCAACATTAGGCGCCATATAGTGATCTCGTCTCCTTGTGGGATGAGAAGAACATGTAGACCAAGTGCCTTCGTTGGGTAATGGAGTCAATGATTCAGCTCTGTGAAACAAATTTGGAGAAAAATAGAACAAGATTAGGGTCTCACCGTTAACCTTGAAAACTCTTCAAAAACAAAAAACTCCAACTATGTCGAGTGGGTTTTCAATAAACTTCTTCTCTTGAAACTGAGCTCAAATCTGTGTAAGATAATCGAAACCAAATCAACCATCGTATCAGGTTTCATGCGATTCCGTTTGCATCAAGGTAAGTGTTTGCGTTGTGTCCGGTAAGGATATCCCCAAAATCTATGATAAAATCCAGCCGAAAGGAAGAGAAATTACCAGAGCATCTTGTAACTCATGTATCAATTTTTATTAGATACGAGGACATTGCTTCACTGCCAGTGAGCCTGTTCAGTATCTCGGTGAAGTTATCCGACTTCCCATATTGAATTTCCTTTCACCACTTCATTATTTCCAAGAATTGAAACGCTGAGATGAGGGTAATCAATATAATTAATTTCCTTTCTTCATCTCTTTGAACTAGATGGGTGAAATCAATATTGAATTTCCTTTCACCATTTGTCTGTATTCATTTTTTATTTTTTGAAGTGGGGGCAATCAATGAGTGTACATTACACTCAGGAAGATATCTGTTTGAAAAAGAATCAAAGTTTGTCAACTCATTTAATTAGCTCTGGGTTAATCTTCTCATCTGCCTTCAAAATCATGGGCTTCAAAGAACTTCTTAAGGGAAACTTTTTGACCTTTAGTCTAGGGAAATTCCTTGATCAAAACTGATCAGTTATTCCTGTTAGGATAACTAATAAGGTCAGGATTAACCTAGACATGTTTGTGATCTAGTAAAAGTCAAAGAACTTAAAAACACAACCTACTTTCTTTCTTGAAAGTTTGTTTGAGAGTTTTCATGATCCAAGCGAGACCCCTCTGTTCTCAGGAAACTCTATGATTAGTCATCCATGGTCAGGTGGGAAAAGACTTTACTGTGGTCAATGGGAGGGTAAGGGTTTTTTAGAAAAACTACTGTACATATGACTGTTTTTGGAGACTTTCTTAATAAGTTTTATAAAACCTTTTCTTAAGTCCTCGTCTATTATTTCAAAAAAAAATTCCGTGTGAGTTTTCTCTCTCTCTTTTTTTTTTTTAAGTCTTTCGGGAAAATTGAATTGATGATTTATTTCATTCATACTTCTTAGGAATTTAATCTCAAATTTTTTAAAACGAGGTTTCATACCTTTATTAGCTCCTATATTTCTAGCCCAAAGATGACTCGTTTATTACCTTTTCATTTTGAGATACTTGATAGGAATACCTGCGCATGTCACCTCTCAGTACTTCCAGTCCACTTTTTGGTGAGAAACGTTCCCTGCGAATATCATAACATTATAATCATTAGGAAACGTCATGAAAGAAACTTTTATTTATTCATTTTTTTTTTTTTTTTTTACTATACAAGNTACAATGAGAATTTAGAAACACATTATTGCATGAAGTGTTTAAGATGCCACCCATTCATAGGGGCATTGAGAATGTCTCCATCCAGGTTTTATAATAAGCAGACATTTTTTCCTTCAAAGGCCGAAATCGTGTATGGGCCAGACCAGATCGGATCGAATTTGACATGTTTTCCAACGTCTTCTTTCCCGGCTTCCCATTTTAGGACCAAGTCTCTAGGGAGTAATTATCTATATTTAGCTTTCTGATTGAATAAGGCCTTCATTTTATCCTAATATCTTTGCAACCTTTCATTTAGTTCGACTCTATTTTGCTGGACTTCGACCAGCTGGTTTATCCTTCTGGTAACGTCATTGGGTTCTCCATTTGAATCCTGCCAGAGTTTCATTACTGGCAAAGCAAGATTTATTGGTAAAATGAAATCAGTGCCATATACCATTTGGAAAGGGGAAATCCAAATTGATATTTTAGTACTTATTCTGTTGGCCCATAGAGCATATTTTAAATGGATATGCCATGCTTTCTTGTTTTCAGTCAAAACCTTTTTTATCACGGTAATCATGCTTTTGTTGGATGATTCAACCATACCATTACCTTGTGGATAGTAAGTTGTTGAGTGTCCTAGTATGATGTTATATTTTTGGCAAAAATTTATCATGGCCATTGACTTAAATTCTTGCGTGTTATCAGTGACTATTTTTCAGGGACAACCAAACCTGGATAAAATATTATCTTCCAAAAAATTGATTACTACCAAATCAGTTGCATTTCTTGTGGGGATAACTTCCACCCATTTAGTGAAATAATCAGTAGCAGTTAGGATCCATTTGTGTTGCGCACTGGAGTGTGGATGGATTTCTCCAATGAAATCAAGTCCCCATTGCTGAAACATGGCTTCGGTTTTAACTGGGATTAGGGGCAAAGTTGGGACCTTTTGTTTGGCTGTGAACAACTAACAAGGGACACAATTTCAAACTTTAGTGTTCACTTCTATGAAAAATTTGGGCCAGTAGTATCCGAATCTTAAGATCTTATAAGCTGTTTCTTGCGACTCATGATGTCCTCCACACACCTCGACATGGAATTCATCTATAACCCCTTCTGTTTCAGTTTCGACTAAACACCTCAGCAGGAAACCCAAGGGGTCTTTCCAATATAATTTAGCATCTATGATACAGTATTTTACAACATGTAGCTTTATCATCCTAGCTTTAGACGGGGTTAACTAACTAGGACATTGACGCATGAGTAGGTAATGGACGATGTCGCGATACCAGACCGAAGTAGAAAACTTGTCTTGAATTTCAATTGTAGGTGCAGTGAAATCAAGCTTGTCTATTTCCAGAAATCCCTCGGTTTGTTGCAGCTGATTTATCCAAAGTGATTTTAAGTTCAATTCAGAAAGAAATTTGGCCAAACCCTGACCTTTGATAATTTTAGTTGGTTTGAATTCTAGGTCAAACTCCTGGATCTTAGCTAACCACCTTCCTCTTCTTCCATCGCTATCTGGTTGCACTAGGATATCTTTAACCAAGCTAGAGGGTACATAAGAAATGACCTTTGAGTGCAACATGTAAGTTCTAAAAGCCTTGGGAGATTTCACCATTGCATAGACCTATTTCTCCAATATATCACATTTCAACTCAGCATCTCTAAGACTTTTGCTGAAAAATGCAATAGGCCTCTTAAAACTTTCCTCATTTTTTTGTAACAACACAGTTGCGATAGTATGTTCTGAAGCAAAAGAAAAAATCAAAAAATCTTTTGTGTAATCTAGGCTCGCCAAGACTAGTTCTTCACTTATTACTTTCTTGATGCGCTAAAATGACGCTTTGGCTTCGCTTGTCCATTTCACTTCACTATCTTTTTTGAGCATATCTGTTATCAATTTCACAATTTCAACAAAGTTAGGGATGAATTTCCTCAATAAATTTATTTTTCCTAAAAAGGACTGAACTTATTTTACATTTCTAGGAAAATTTATAGTATCTATTGCCTCAACCCTTTTTGGATCAATTTTGATTCCATCTTTAGACACAATATGGCCCAAGAGTTTACCTTCTTGCATTGCGAAATGAGATTTCTTGGGATTGAGTGACAAACCAAATTTTCGACATTTCTCAAAGGTTTGTTTAAGGTGCATTAGATGTTTTGCATCAGATTTGGAGAAAACAGTCAGGTCATCAAGATAGATAACAATGAGCTTATCTCTCTCACCCATGAAAGCGATATCCATGGCTCGCTGAAAAGTTTCCCCTGCATTCATTAAACCGAAAGGCATTTTATCGTACATAAAAGTACCCCAAGGGGTAGTGAAATCAGTTTTTTCTTTATCATCTCGATGTACTGCAATCTGATTGTAACTTGAAAAACCATCAATCGTAGACTTCCTGTTAGCACCAACTACTTTTCCTAAAATGTGATCCATCTTAGGTAATGGGTAATTGTCTTTGAGTGATGACCGATTCAGGTTTCTGAAATTGACACACAATCTGATCTCGCCATTTTTATTTCTCACTGGGACTAAATTAGATACCCACTCAGAATATCTTAGTGGGACTATGATTTTAGAATACAAGAATTTTTTGACCTCTTTTTCTATCATCGGTAATAAGATAGTGTTAATCTACCTGAGTTTCTTCCTAAAAGGTTTGACACTTGGTTTTAATGGAATTTTATGTTCCATGATAGTCGTGTCATAAGTTCTCAACCTGTCATAAGACAAGGCAAAAACATCTTTGCATTTTTTAAGAAACTCAACATATTTACTCTTCATTTAGGGGAATAGGTACCTGGATACTTTAACTAACCTAGGACTATGTTCAGTACCTATATTGCAATCTTCGACTTCTTCCGGATGAGGCTGTAAGGTAGTCTTCAAAGGGATGTCATCATGATTAAAGAGTATTTCTAAAGGAATCAAGCCTTTGGGTATTTGATTATTTTTTAAAACCAACATGTGGTGATTTACAATTTTATCTTGGAACTCTTGGGGGTCTTCCCCTTCCTGCATGATCCAAATAGGATCATTCTGGTTCTCTTGGTCAGCATGCGTTTTGGTGAACTCGTCTACTATTTCTAAAACTTTTCGAAGTTGTTCATAATCCTAAAAGACTTACCAATGCTGTATGTTATTGAGTATGGAAGGCCTATGTCTCATTTGTATATGATATTTGAGTTTGAAAGCAGTGGGAGGTGCGAAAGTCGAAGCATCTTTGGCTAAGGCATCTGCCTGTTGATTTTCAACTCTCGGAATGAAGTGAATATTAACATAAGAGAAAAAAAATTCGATCAGGTCCCAAACACAATTTTGATATGAACTTAATCTAGAATGTTTGTCCTGTTACTGGTGATTGACTTGTTTCACGATTAACTCTGCATCACCAAAAACTTCCAAGTTTTTAATTTTCATTCTCCTAGTGGCCTCTAACCCTAACACTAGAGCTTCGTACTCACATACGTTATTAGTGTGGTCAATGCTCCACTATAGTTTATAAGAGAAAGGGATAACGAATTGGTTATCAGGTGCCACAAAAATTACTCCAGCCCCAACTCCAAGATAAGATGAGGCACTGTCAAAAAACATTTTCCAAACACTAGTGCTATATACATATTGTTCTATTTGTTCTTTTTCTTTTTTATTTCCTGTACAACTTTCTTCTACACATGCGTCAACATCATCATATATAGATAATATACAATTACCTAAATCCTAATCAACAATATATACATGATAATTATTTGGGTTGAGAGGATCACTAACTGTAAATGCTAACCTGGTTTTCTTGTACAATCTCGTGAACTGGCCTCCGAAAACTGGAATCATTGTGTACGTCATATCAATTTGAAGAGAACATCCAAGTTTAACACCCCAGGACTGAGACAAGAGCATGCCATATTTCGGAGATATATCTATGACAACCACATCCATTAAAACACTTTTTATAGGTACCTGTGCAAGATTTATGACTAAGTCTTTTATCATGCCTATACACTTGACTTTCCTCGAGTCAAATGAATATAAATATCCATAAGGCCTGGTGATTTCTAAGCCGAGTCTGTCCATGATTTCTTTAGGCATCACATTGTGAGAGGCCCCGGAATCTAACATGCAGTTATGGAGCAGATGGTCGAAAATTGTCAAAGTGATGTAGAAAGGGGCAGATGTCTCTAGCACCTTCAAAGTGTGGGCCAAAAATTATGTTATAATTATCATCTTCTACGTTAATAACATCGTCCTGACTTTCATTCTCTGAAAAAATAATCATTTTAGCAATTTGTTTTTGGTATATCGGGTTTTTGGCCAGTTCAACAAGGGGAATAGGGATTTTGATCTTATTGATTTCATTCTTTGGATTAAAACTTCCAACAGTTTTGTCAGTTTCCATGGTTTGAGTCTCCAACCCTTTCTTTTCAGCTTTCCTGGGTTGAGGGGCCTTCATTTTGATAACAGGGGTGTTTATTTTTTGCGTTCTTAAGGGTGACGTCTCTGCTAACTTTGTTTTAATAGACTGTATGTTAGCAGTCTAAGTCCCTTCAGTCTGTTTTTTAGTGTTTTTTGAAACTACTTGGTTAGTTTCAACCCTCGGTAGTATCTTTTTAACTAGAGCGGTTGTGGAAACCCTGTTTCTAGGTCTTAGGTTGTATTTCTGGTGGAGCTCGACCATTATACCATCCGCTATTCTGTGATAAGTTGAATCTTCAGAAAAACTGTTGTTCTTGTTACTCTCAATCCTATACTCTGTAGTCAAAGAATTTTCCTAATCGTGTCTTGTTATATAAGGTTGAAAAGTGTTATCGTCGAGGTTGTTCATATCCTCTTCTAACTCCTCAAAATCCTCTATGTCTTGTCCTCCTATAAAGTTTTCACTTTTAATAGGGGTTTGAATATTTTGATCTTCATTCTTAATTTGCTTTTGGTGGTTTTGAGGATTAGGGTTCTTCCTGAATTCCTTTCTAGGGTAATGTTCATTTTTATCTTGATCAAGTTCCATTCTCGATATTTTGTTTGACAGTTCTTTGATGATTCTAGCCATATCGTCCATTTTATCTTTTGAGGATCTCCCTGATCCAGAGGGTCCTCCTTGCTCCCTGTATCTCCTTGTTTCTTTGTTTCCAGTCTCAAATTTGGTTTTCAGCTTCCCTGATGCCATCATGTTAGATTTTATTTCCAAGGCATCATCTTGCATCTTGGTAAGATCAACTGATCTTCTCTCCCTTAATAAAAGGGCGAAGTTGTGGTTAAAAGCTCCGAAAAAAGTCACTTTCACTACAGGTTGTGAGGGTTTAACCTCGGTTGGGATCTTATTATACAATTTATTGAATCGTTGGGTAAACTCAAGGACTGATTCAAAGTTTTTCTTTCCAAGAGCCCCGAATTCGGTTAGATAATAAATATGGTCTTTTCGCTCACCCCACTGTCTCATAAAAGCGTTTTCAAGTTCATCGTATGAAGGTATAGATCCAACTGCTAGGCCTCAAAACCAGGTTCTCACTTGACCCTTAAATGTTTGACCAAAAGTCTAGAGTAAACATCTTCATGTTCTAATACAAGAATGTCAACGAATTGATCGAAAAAATTTATGTGTTCAGCTTCCGTTAAATCGCCCTCTGTTGTGAACTTGGGCAGGTTTTTCATGTAATTTTCTGGTAAATTATGGAGAGGGACTAGTAGAACCAGAGGATCATATCTTGCAGCAACCTTTGCAAATACCCGAAGAGGCAGTGCTTGGCTACTTGATCCTCCTCCCAGACCACCTGCGACAACACCTCCTTCCCCACCCCCTCTAGATGTAACCATCGTGTATTTAGCAGTTAAGGTTTGGGGGTTACGAGGAAAGGTTTCAAGAAATTGATTATCGAAGGGGAGGAAACTTGAGAAAGAAGAGCTTGGGGAATGTGGACTGGTTCCTTTAGAACCATAAGGTGAGAATATAGTGGAGTCAACAGAGGTTGAGTCAAGATATATAGGATACTTGTTTGAGTTTTGAGAGGTGGGAAATCGAACCTTGAGAAGAGAGGGAGAATCAGTCGCAACAGGAAGTGAGACAAATATTCGTTTTATATTGGTGTGGGAAACGACTGAGAAAGCTTCGGTCTTAAAAATGGGCAGAACCAAATTTGATTCGGGGGATGTAACTTTATCAGTGGAGTATTTCCCAGAAGGGGGTGGAATACTTGATTCACCATGTTGATCTTCAGAGTCAGACTGTGTGAATTTAGGTTGATAATTTTTATTTGTCGATGAGACATTCTGCCGTAAGTGTCTCCTTGATTTTATAATTTTCTCTGATTCGGAAAAAGGTGAAATATGCTCGTCGTCTGGATTCTTCCTGGTGTTCTTATGGTTAAGAGCCAGTTTAAATAGTGTGGAGTAGCCAAGTGAAGATAAAGGTAGCCTTAGAATATTTCCAAACTTTTTTCACTATCAAATAAGGAAAGTGTCAATGTCGTTCTTCCTAGGGAAAAAGCTTAGTTTCTCTGTTCCTCGGCAACGACGCCAAAAATATGTTGTTCCTGAGTTTATACTTTAAGGCTCTAAAGTATACTATCAAGGCATCTGAAAAGATAGAGAGAGTTGAGGACATAAAAAATAGTGATCAAAGGTGAGGGCTATAATTGGTTCCTCAACTGTCTTTGTCGAAATTCCCAGTTTTCCTGAATGCTGATATCTCTCTCAACTATTGCCCATGAACGCTCTAACTCAACATGGTTATTTGTTGTTTTTAAGATAATGTTAAATAGATTTAGAGCGATGCTGGTTTGATCTGAAAGATTGGGTTCAATGTTAGGCCACCTTGAAACTGGTACTGTCATGAAGGATAAAAGGTAAGGAATATATAATTCAGTGTTTTCGTTTAGGCTTCGTTATCTATATTTCACAATGTAAAAAGAAAGATTTTAAAACACGAATTAATAAGATGACTAAATTAAAGGTTGTTTCTTGTAACTGAGTTAAATTTAAAGGATAGGGAACATGCATGATATGAGGGGAAACATAAAGCTATTAACAAGGCGAGGCATCAATTTAAGAGGAATCTCACGTTGTAAAACAAGACTATGAAACAATAAAATATTAATGAAGCATATGATATTGAAATCTAAACATTTAAAGGTCTTGTATCTGCTGATAACTGATACAGAGGAAAAACTGTAGATGATTTAAATGACAAGAATAGTAATTTCCATAGTAGAGGTTTCACTAAATTGTAACCGAGCATTCATCAATTAGATATATGAAAGAAATATGAAAAGACAGGGGAACACATAACTTAGACATGACAAAATCTGGAATCTTCAATCTACATTTCTATTAATTCAGAGCTTCTTCAAAATTAATTTCGTAAAAAAATGTCCTTTTTAGAGAAAGAAAAAAAAGTTGTTTTTTCAATCTTCTCCCCTCCTATTTATACAAGATCATTACTACTTGATGGTTAAGAATTTCCTACCTTTTAGGGGAAAAGATAGTTACAAAACTGCAACCTTAACCATTGCATGATTAAATTTTTGTTGGTCTATCTTTTCAAAAGTATAAGCTCTCGAACGATACTTCACTGTTTAGTTGAATTCTCTCCCTCTTATGAAGCTATACATTCAATACACTTCTCCAAAAAATGAAAAAAAATTCTGGGTGGTGTCGGAAGATCTTTAGTTTCAAACAGATAAAACTTTCTTTGTACCTTTGGAAACTGGTCTTCAAAACCTTTATCGGAAAATCTGATCACTTGCAACCTTAAATTAGGCTGTACCAGCCATCTGTCTATCATGTTGGTATTGATTTCCTTCAACTGTGAAATCTCCGCTGGAATCTCCTTCAAGCTCTCTTTGTAGTTCAATTGCTATTTCACAATGTTTATCTGCCCTAGTAGTTCAGAGAAGTCATTTCTTTCAATACCTAATGCTTTCTTATCCAAATAATCAAAGATTCCCTCATAGTCGTCTTTGATTTCTTTGTCTGTCTTCTTGTTTTCGACTATGTGCGTTTCCCATTCCTTGAGCATGATGTCTCCTCTTATCTGTTCTGTGACAGAAAGCTTTAGATATTTCGACATCTCCCTGTTTCCCGAACATGCAATTGTTTTCTGGAAAGTATTCCTTGCAGCTTTAGCCTCCTTTTCCAGTAAAATGATATTATCAAGGGATTTTCTTACCTCTTGAAAGTAATTCTGGATGATCTCTATTTTGGAGATCAATTTCTGTTGTTCAAATTCTATCTTTGTATGTGCTTCCAGTGAGAGGGTATAGAAAGACTTTAAGTTTACAACCCGACCTTTTGTCAAATTTAACTTAGCTTATAGCTGCTTTACAAACTCCTTTTGCTGAGTAACTTGCACCTGACTTGCTTGTATCCTCTGGTTCATTTCATCCAGGCTAGTTTTTAGTGACTGAATTTCTTGCCTTTCAACAGCTCTGGCCTGCTCCAAACTTTTATTCACCTCTTTTCTAATGTTTTTCTCAACATTCTTCAACTGATCTTGCAATTGAGCTATTATGTGGTTACTCTTGTTTATCCTTGTTCTCATGTTCTCCATGGTAAAAAGGTTTGTTGTTTCCATGGCTCCCATAGAACCTTATACCTCTATAGAGAAATCCTCCTCTTCCAAATTCTGGCCATCTACCAAGGCCCTATACTTCTTCACCATACCCCCCTCCCTCATATACATCTCTTGTTTTAGGAAAGCCTTCCTATTTTTGCTGAAAAAATAATCAGAAGGAGGGATCTCATCTCTGGATATAGGGGTGAGATTGCTAATGTATATGGCTTCCATCTGTGGGAACCCAAAGGCAGATTGTAAAGGGGTTAAGGAATCTATTGGAATTCCTAGCTCTATAGATCTTGTCTCTCCCATGGCCTTAGGTATATTGACATCAAAAATAGGTGATGAAGGAGGAGTGGACTTACTGGACTCGGGAGGTGTCCTGGGCCTCCTCTCTGCTTCCGTCTCTGGATTTTCTGTCTGTAAGACCTCTTCATTTTGTGAAGACTTTTAGTCTCATGGGGAAATTCTTCAGGATTGAATTTATCTTGTGCCTCTTTTCCGAAACTTGGAGGAGTATCTTCTTGTTCCCAAGGAAGGGTAATTGCTTCTCCTTGCATTACTTTGGGCAGACCACTCCGTTTGTGCTTCTGGAAGGTCTGAAAACTAGCTTGCAAGTCAGACGAGAGTATCCATACCCTCTCTAAAACTTCCTCATAGGTCCTAGTCTCTTTGAACATGTCATCACAAGTTGACTTCTCATGTTCATAAGGCTTCATATTACAGTGGGCCATGTGTTTTTCCACTAATTGGTAAGGGTCGTGCTTCCTGTGTTTGAGGTCCACCAATTTGACCTCCTCTAGCACTGTCACTTGAACTTTGGAATGACCTAAGTTGAGAAGAGAAAATTTTCCAATCTGAATGGGAAAGACTGACCAAGAATTCTTTTGAGTCATCTTTAGTTCTATCCCAATCCCACCTGTTACTATTTGATGAGCTACCTCCCTGCACACTAGTCTATCAGGGAGGAATTTTGGGAGTGCATGTGGAGGGATTGAACATCCGAAAACTTTGATGTAGGAGAAATTATCCTCTATAAACCAATCAACAACTGCCCTGAGGCTTCTTATGACCAACTCCGAAATGCGGGGAGGTGCACAACCATATAGCATCTGATGTAGTGGTATTACCACGAAATGACAGATTTCATAGAATATGTCATTAGTGTTTTCTTCCCAAAGTTTAGAATGATATTCATGAATGGGTTCCGGGTAAGTTGGATTCCAATTCCAATTCATCAAAGGAAAAGGATTTGAGAAACATATAGCATCCATGATGTATGCAGACATATAAAAGGCTATTGGTCAGCCTTTTGATCTTTCAGTTTAATATTCCATGACATCCTTCGCTATGTTATTGGATAAAATACTATCCCAATTGAAGTTGTAACCTTTTGCTGCCTCATGCAAAAGAGGTACCCATTCTGCAGGGAGGTGGGTAGGAATTTTCTTCCCGAAAAGTCTACATAACATCATCACCACATAGACCATATACTCATTCAATGAGGTTGTGGCGTAAATACCATGGGTTTCAACCCTAAATTTTGCTTCGTTTCTCCACCAGTATTTGATTATGCCAGGATACATTTGGTCTAACTCAAGACATTGTTTCCTTTGAAAATCACTCACGAAATCTTTATTATAAATATACTTGGTATTGGGAGATAATTTATACATTACTTGTACATGCTTCGGTCTGAAAGAGCCAATGAAGACCCCTTGGATGTCCCGAATGCTTCTTGCCTGTACATTAGTTCGTTCTAAGGCCCAATTGATCATGCCGTTATAAGTCATAAGTCGTGGCCGTGTAGCTATTTTTTGGATCTCAGACTCCGCTATATCTCAAAGTTTGTTGTCGACGTCATGAGGGAATTTTTTAATTTCATAATCCAGAGTCTCGAAAATCCACCTCCAGGATTTTATGGAATCGATGGCATGTGATATTGTATCAGATATAACGTCTCCATCTAGACATGAGCTTTCTATAACTTCCTCGCTTTTCTTGGGTGCCTTTTTAGGTGCCGTGATATCTGCACTGGATCAGAAACCTGTTTACATAGAAAATGTGTACAAAGCCAGATAAATGTAACTTGCTGCAGATGTAAAGGATAACAATGAAGTTCGAAATACAAGATCTTATTAACCTTTAATTTTGCATTATAGCAAGTGTACAGACATAGACGATGAAAAGTTAATTCTTTTTAATGGAAAGATATGCTTGGAGATACTCTTTTGCGTCAAAAAATATCTTCACTTATCTGTTATTAATACTGCTGTATATCGGTGATTTCGAAAATGGAGTTTCAAAAATCACTGCCTTCCTCAATTCCCGAAATGCAAAAGGCAACTTGGTTATCACTAATCCTGTTTTGGAAGCAAATTAACCTTAATCTAAAACCTTGCTTAGAGAAAACGCGATTTCACATTTTAGAACTTTGGGGATCCTGTTGTTAGGGGATAATTCATAAGAAAACCTCGGATCACAAAATTGCGATGGGATTAGTGAGGCGCTAATCACGTATTAGATATTTAATTAATCAAGGTTAATGATTAATTATCCTTTTAACTTTTCGAAAAAATGAGGATTGGATGTTCGACGGTTGAGTGTTCGAAAGAGCTTTAGTAGAAAGAAAAACCCAAATCACGAAAGATTAAGGGAATGATGATTGTGTTTAGGGGATTAGTTAATTACGGGTTAAAGAGTGCTTTGTGGAAAGCGACGAAAAAGGTAACCTTTATTTCTTCCCCCCTTTTTAATTTTTTAATATGTTAAACAGTGTCGGTATTTCGGCACCGAGAAATTAGGATGGTTTAAGATCATACCTCGAGAAAAACTGAATCTCGAAACCCGAAAAGGAACTGAAAGCTCTGATTCCCCTTTTTGGACTAAGGGTGGCTCCATGACTTAGGAAAAGATGAAGCTTTAGTTTGAAGGGTAGAAAAATTTAAACTTCGTGTCAACATGAGGTACCTGCAGTGCTGATCACTCCAAGATGTACAAGCTTATCTTGCTCTCTGATCGAAGCATCACAAAATTTCTCAAGACTAAGTTTTTTATAAGCTGTCCCTAGAGGCTCATGCATGGCATACAAGGTATATACAAACACAAAATATGCACTACCTAGCTTAGAAATAATAAGATAGATGCAATGATCTTATTCTATCTTTATCTTACATTCTTCACATAAATTTTTGAGTGTTTTAAACTTAGATAGTTAGTCTTCAATGCAAGAAAAATTATTTGGACTTAAAGTCAGTACTTGATTTTCTAATTGTTGTGCTCGAATAATATTGTGTTGACCAAAAACATATTCAATCTTGTCCTAATCGATTTTGGGTTGATCAATTGATTGAAGGTGGAACCTTAAATCATGAGAGATGGACATTCTAATTAATCCATGTGCTTCTTCATTCATATTATCCCATTTGAATTTATTATCGGTATCAGTGGATGATGCTTCCTTTCCCAAGGTAATCCAGTACAAGCCTTTACTTCTTAATAAATCCTCCATATGAGATTTCCATTGGAAGTAGTTGGTGCTGGTAAACAAGAGATTACTTGTATAAGACATATTAAATATGAAGATAATATCGATTTCAAAACTAAAACTGATGATTTGGATGGAAAGATATTGAAAAGTTAGGCGGTTTTAAAAAAAACAACACTGAAAATAGACTTCAGATGTGAGTGTTATTCCCTTTAAAAAAAAAAACATAAACAATAACCAAAGGACCACGTGGTGGTGTAAGTTGCTTTATGAAGTGACCCACTTTTATAAGGAGAAGTGGGGATCACTTTTACAATGAAGTTACTTTATAAAAGAAAATCTCCATGCAAAATAAATAACTCTAAAATAAAATATTAAAGCTACTTATAGTGATTCACTTTTATACTTGAAGTGAACTACACTTTACAATTTTAGCATAAAATGTTTCAAAAAAAGTAACAAAAGAGAGACTTGAACTCAAGACCTCTTACTTAATAAGGAAAATTTTAACCAAATGGTCTAGCAAAACACATTTTATTGTTTAGCAAGAGGATTTTTGTTGTTGTTTTTGTTGTTGAAGACGGCCTTGGAGAGCGTGCTAAAAAAAAACTATTTTCACACAAGAAAACAATTTTGTTTCTCGATGACAACAAGGGTTAGATCTTGGTTAGCTTACCCAGAAGATGGACCTTTTCCTATCTGTTTCTAATTTTCCAAGATCACATAGGCTGTGGGGCAAAGAGAATACACATATATAAAAGAGTAGCAACGCAGAAATAAATAATATAAAACCAAAATAATACTCTGCAAAAATTTAAAAAATGTGTATTCAGGCTTTATACCTCCAGATATGACTGAAATGGTCGTATCTTGGGCAAACAAAAACCTTTTCAAGTGAAACAAAAAGTGTTCCTAACTCAAAAAAATGCTCCGTACACAATGGAAGAATCCTCTCATCCTAGAAATGTACAAAAATGATGGAAAATGGAGATGAAGCAACTCAACTTCACGATCTCGATCTACAACAACAACGGGTCTTCAAACAGGCTCTGATACCATGTTCGACAAGACATGTATTCCAAAAGAGGATGAACAACTTCAGTAACCACTCACACAACCAGATCAAAGATCAACATACTGATTTTTTGATGTGGTAAAACCCCTACGAGGAAACATCCACGACCCCAGCCAACGCGACCACTTGGAGCAGTTTATTAATGCAAAAGAAAAATATTACAGAGAGATTTTACAAGAGAGTTTATCACAATCAATCATTGGCAAATGACCCTCCATTCTCTTTAAATAGAGATCATGGACCAATCAGGTTTTAAGCCACAAATCAATCGCCATTAATATCGAGGAGAATAAGAACCGTTGGATCATTCTATGTCGGGAAAATATTGTGATTGTCAAATTTCCTAACTACAAATGCATACTAAAGAAACACACTTTTACCTAATGACACATTAGAAAAAGTAGATCTGAACTAACTCCTAAGTGTCTAAATATCCTAACACGCCCATGAAGATACATTGCGTGGTGCCAAGGTTCAACATCTATGCCAACCAAAAAAATATTGCCTACACCAACCCAATTTTGTATCGCACAGAAGGAATCAAGAAAAGACCACATGCAGACCAAATCTAAGCATATCTTTCAGGAATATTTGCATTTGATTTTCTAACAACCAAAATGATCATAGGAAAGGTTATAGATGAGTTGGCAGTTTAGTTAGGATTTCCATGCTTCGAGGAAGATATGGGGGATGCATGTGGACTGAAAAAAGTGTGGGGATTTTGGTTCACTCGAGAGACAATGGAGTATTGTAGCAATAGAGTAGTCAAGTGGAGAGTTCATGATGGTAAGAGAGAAAAGTAAGTTGGAATAGAGCAAGAGTTCCAAGTCTAGTTTTAGTCACAATTTTGCATGAATATGTAATAGAGCTAGAGAATGTGGATGAACGAAAAGAAGAGTGACTAGAGAACATGGCACACCTCTGTCATGAATTTGTATCTGAATGAGGTTGAAATTAATGAATGAAATATGAAGGCTTTTCTCTTTTCATTTTCTATGTTATGGTTTGAATGTATGTATGTTTACTTTCTTATGCATAGTAATTTGTCACTCAACTATGAACAAATGAATGGTGTATTTCTGAGAGGTTTCATTTATGTGTTGTCACTTCACATCCCGCACAAGGCTAATGGTCTCTTTGATTCTCATGGCGTCTCGGGTGAGACCTTCTTCGGTCCTCGACTGAAGATTGAATATGTCGGTGCATTGGGGTTTTGTTGGTAAAGATTAATGAACCTTGGGTCTTTAACCCCCTAGAAAGTAGATTATGGCTAACAAACAATTATGTTGTTGGGACCTAAAGGTTTTGTATTGCATAATAAAGGGAAAGAACGAGGTGGAAACCTTCTCGGGAGAAGATACAAGACTGGTATTTGTGAAGGAATATGAGTTTGCGCGACGAGAGATTAAGACTTTGTATATCAACCTTGAACAATATAAATAAAGGTATATCTTCACCGATTTACATGAAATTTTCTTGGTTGATATTTCTTGTTTATAGTATGAATGGATAAAGAGGGAGACAACAATTAACACTACCTTGGGAACTAAACAATCATCGGTGTGGGACTAGAATATTGTTAATAGACTGAAATTTGTGGATAATAAGTGGGTCGGGGCAGTCGACTTCTAGTTCGACTAGGTTAAGGAAGGCTATATTGTTGAGTTTTCTATTCAGTACAACGAATCCTTTAGCACTAATGAAAGGAAGTTATCATCGTCCCTAGAAGAACATTGCTAGAAGATATTCCTTTGTGGATCAAGATGTTGTTTGTGGAGAAAGGGATAATGCACATGGAGACTGACAGGATGGTCGAGTAAACCTCCTCGTGTAGAGCGGGGGAGATCGAAAGAAGGGGCTACAAGAAAAAAAGAAAGGATCTAGTAGAAGGGATCTAGAAGAAGATGAGATGATGTGAGAAGAGAAAAAGAGCTAAAAGATACACAAGAAGAGTTGAGCTAAGGAGGAAATCTAAACAGAGGAGTGAAGATAAGATAGAAAGGAATGAAGGATGATAGGTTAGAACCATAATGGAGAGAAAGGAGACCACACCAGGAGGATGTGCGGGAGACATTTATGTTCTAGAGAGAAGTGTATAAGACAAAGTTAGATACCCTTGGTTGTTAATATGTGTAGTCATAATAGAAGAAGATGAGGCATAGAGTAGCAACATTGATGCAACAAAATATGGCGATGGAACCCTTTGAGAAGGAGAAGAGGCCTTAACAATTTTGAGTGGACTTGCATGGATACAAGTAGAAATTTCTTTGGGATCCTTCATTGAAAACAATGAGAGAAGAAGGAGGAACCCCATCTTTGAACCACCCCCTTGTGCATTTGTTATCAAGAAGAAGGAAACGAATAAAGTGTAGAGATAGGAGTAGAAAAAGAAAGAATAGAAGAAAGGGAAGGACAAGATACAAGTGAAGAAGAGGTCAAATTCAACAATACTTCGCAAGGAAGAGTATCAATATCAATATCACCAACAACTAGTGGTCAGTCGATAGGACACAATACTAGATTGAGTATAGAAAACCAAGACAAAAAATTGAGGTTTCCCATGTTCCAGGGGATTGGAAGAGACGATGTAGAACAACATTGGTTTATGTGTGAAGCTATATGGTATTTGAAGAGAGTCATGGAAGAGGAATCTAAGATAAAACAACTAGAGACCACCTTCAGAGACCAAGATCTAATGTGGTACATGAAGTATTAGGCTACTATGCCAATGAGACAAACTATGTCCCAAACGGAGATCAAGAGAGATCTACTTAGGGAATTTCATAAGCATAAATTAGATTCTCAATGTATCTTAGCTAGAAAATATCACCATGCAATTACAAGATATGGCTAAGGCTAAGGTGGTGCTTAAACATGTTTGGTGTACTATGTGCCACACATAAGGCCACCATAGAAATGAGTGTCTTACATTAGGGAGATACATGGATACAAGCACAAATCCATTTCCAATCGGATCTCAAATCGAGTGATGGAAGATTTGAAGACAACAGGGACATATATCCCCCATTTCTCAACACTACATAAATATAAAAAAAATATGCATACTCAGTTTTGTGAGTTTTGCAAATCCATGGGGCATGATGTGAACAACTTTCGGTCACTTCAGTTGATGTAGGAGCACACTACAGATGCCTTATGGGTCCAGGAGGAGAAGAAATATGGAAATCGTGGAGACATTTATAAAGGAGGATGTCAAGGAGGTATGAGATGAGAATATGGATGAGGAAGATGATACAATGGTGGTGGAGGAAGACCACATATCTGCTTTAACTGTGGCGATATGGGCCAAATGTCACAATTTTGTACCAAACTGCACACACTCTGTGGGTATTGCCATAGTATAGAGAATGTCATAGAAGACTGCCTATAGTTTTTGGCAAATTGGGGAGAGAAGAAGGCACATTGAAATATGGTGACTGCAGAGCCATGTGGAGAGAAGAAGCCATAAGAATAAGTTGATGTCTAGGTGGTAACCCAAGGAGGAATTTGGATGGGAATGGAATTATAACATGGAGAGAGTTTAGGCCAAAACATCGAAAGGGATATTAGGAAAGTGGTGCAGGAACCTCCTAAGTTTGACATCATGCAACAAAAACAATTCCTACACGACTGATCCGAGATCGTTTCGAGTGACTGATAAAGAATTGCATTAAATGAGCATAAATTAAAGTGCACCATTAAACAAGAAAAAAATCAATAATGAAGAGACATAAATATCAAATATGAACAAAAAAACTTGATAACGAAGTTCATCCTTGGTGGAATACGTCTCCGGGTCCTGCTCTCAAATGGGTAGGTTTTTTCATTAACTCATCAAAAGAATTTGGAAAAATACATAAGTATACCTCATTCTGAAATCAAGCTGCAAAAATAATGCTTAGATCAAAAAACATACATCACCACTAAATTTGTGGCATTGAATTACCCAAAAATGATTGTCTACATGCCTCGATCCGACTTGAGTACTCCTAGGCCCAAGAAGAATTTTTTCTCGATTTTTGTGCCCTCTTGCAACCTGCAATTAATAACTGTACTACCTCGAAATGAATTCCCATGGTCATACCACACACGCGCCTCCCCCTTAGGTCTTGGTGGATGATACTTTTAAAAATTTTGCGCAGGAGTTATTAACAACATAGGCCATTGGCCTGTTGGTTTGCGCGTGATTGTTAAGGTGTAGTGTGGGGAGGAGGTCCCGGGGTCAAACCCGCAGGCCTCCCCCTTTTGGTTTGGTTTGTTGTAATATATATAAATATTAACAAAGTTTCTCTGCCAACTTTGGTGGTGGCACTATCCAGGATTCTAATGAATACAACATGGCTAGATTTGGCATGGGCCACCAGATTTGGAGGACCCGCCAATCCATATTTGTTTTTCAAAAATCAGATACGGGTTGTCATTGTGCTTTTGGTGCTTGCCACGTGGAAGCCTCTGATTGGTCCATGTGGAAGCCTCCCATTTGGCCACGCCATCTACTTCCATGTCAGTGCCACATCATCATATGGATTGTCAACTCGCCATGCCATGTCATTGTACGAACCGTATAGACTGCCACGTGGCACAATCATATTGGTCCATAGATCGTCCGAAAGTGCAAAAACTGGGTGACATGTGGAATCCTATGGTGCTTCCATGTCACCATGCTGATGTCAAAATGACTCATGCCACCTTATGCTCTTTCCACATGTGTTGTACATATGTTGACATCAACAGCACGGATGCTGACTCATCCCCTGCTGACTAGGCTAGGTTGACCAAACTTTGATTGCAAATATCTTTCGATCTGTAACTCCATTTGATGAGTTGTTTTCATGTCGTTAGAAAGATTGCGATGTGCTCTTTGC
>JASDQU010436643.1:57211-76508 GCA_032191745.1 Picea mariana
CATAATCAATGAATAGAAAACACATAACACAACAAATGATAAAGGAGTTCACCCCTCTCTTGGGCTACATCTCCTGGTCCAGCTTCCAATGGATCATTTGTATTATTTGCTCAAAGTGCTAAAACATGTGCTTTAAAATGCTCAAAATTTCAAATAGATTGCTCCAATGGCTTCAGAACGTCAAAAAACCCCTAGCTTGGATTTTTTGGCACCTCATTTGGCCAAAAATTGAAGAAGATAGGCTTCCTGGAAGTCCTCCTTCAAACTTGTTGTCTCTGCATCTACAAATTGCACCCTTGTTGGCTCAACCTAACCCACATGCAATTTAAAGCGTAAAAACTTGGAACCAGGTGCAACCACACAAACAGTGCGAACTGTAGGATGGTTACGGGCGCACCTAGCCCCTAACCACCAAGGCCAAGGTCATGTGACCATGTGACCATGCACAAACTTCAAATGGGGCTCCGTCCCATAAGCGAATAGTAAAGCAACAAGTGGTGGGTCGTTGGTTTTAACAACCATTTAAACCACATTCAAAAACAAAAATGCGTGCACGCGCCAACCGGTGTAATGGGGGTCATATGGTATGGTGTATACGACCGCGGGCTGGGGTTAAGCCCCAACCCGGACCCCTGCGCCGACCACACAACAACTTTAATTTAAGTTTATTGTAACCCATATATACAACAAGGAATAAAGTGGGGTGTGTTGGCAGTGCACTCCAATAAAATTTTAAACAAGCAATCGATAATATGGTGCCACGTGGCAGCCCATGACTGGGCCACGTGGCACCGTAAAACCAACCACAATCTACCATGTGTTGCAATATCATTCGTCCAACTCTGCCAACTATGCCACTCAGCTCTGCCACGTGTCGTACGGACTACCACGGCAGCAGCCGTACGGACTGTACAATCAACATCCTTTTTTTTCGCCTGTTTGTCATTTTGAACAGAACATGATATCTCTTTCTCCCGACGTCTGTTTGAGCCCAAACAAGTTGCGTTGGGTTCGTAACAACGAGGCCTCTGCTCTCGTTCGATTTGAAGGGATTCTAAGCACTTTGAATTTTTGAGCAAAATTTGATCCCCTGGATCACTATGTTATCACTCACGAATTTATGATCCACTACCAAAAGAGTACCCTGAATCACCCAAACTCCAACGATACAATTGAATCATTCAATAAGATACTAGAACATTCCCTAACCAATGTTTGCAATGTGCAGTGCGACGACTGGGATCAGTGGATTCCAACAGTATAATGAACATATCAAATGACCTTTAAACGATTGACCAAGCATACCCCCTTCATATTAGTCTATGGAAAAAAGTTTGTGATGCCCTTAGAATTTGTTGTCCCAATTTTACAAATTTCCCTCGCCATCCAAATGTCTAATGATCAATCCCTTTAGAAGTGGTTAGATGAGATTATGGAACTCAAATATGATCAAATCATGGTGGGTCAAAGCCAATTGGTCGATAATCAGAGACAAAATGCATGAAATGACCACAAAATTCGACACAAAATTATACAACCGTGTTCTTTAGTATTAATATATGACATGAAATTCCTCCAACATCCAGGGAAACTTTGCATCCGCTGGTTAGGACCATTTAGGATGGTATACATTAGTGAAGCAGAAGTATAAAAGTTGGAAACATTGTAGGGTAATCCACTTGAAGGAATCATCAATGGGGGTCAATTGAAGGTGTATTATGGCGTGCAAGGGTCAAATGCACCCTAAATGATCAACAAAGTGAAAATATAGAGTAGCGTAGGAGTTAGGTAGGTAGGTACAAGACATGGATTATTATGCATTTATAAGTATGATAAGATAGGGTCAGTTGAGATGGGATGACATAATAGTATACCACACCCACATATTTCGAAGATTCGACCCAACAGGGAAGTCATGAGCAATGTACAAGAATCATACTAGAACATGACAATATGTTCACACAGGTAAAGAACGAGACACATGGTGTTTAACAACAATGAAGGGTTAAGTAATTAGATTTAGATAGATCACATAGGTACGAGGGACACGAACAATTATGATGACACATCCCAAAAGGAATATTGGCAGTACTTCAGTTTAGTACTGTTAACAACACCATGAATGAAACCCACATAGGGATTGAAGCAGATCAGTACAACTACACCATATTTCATAGTAGGCCAGAAATCAGTGACATAGCACAATGAATGCTTGGAATCCCCATGACTAATTATAACCCCCCCCATTACTAGTGATAGCCTACAGTGCTAAGAAGTTTCACTAAGGTCTCTCTGGAATTTTTCAACTAGGGTGCAGACCATCGTTCAAGCAAACCTTCATCTAACAAGTACATAGTAGTATCAAGTTGACCTCACCAAGGAGTCGACTCCACCAGAGTTTCATGAGAACGATGGCTAACTCTAAATAGCAAGAGGCATATCATAGGTTCTGTTGTCAAGAGGGTGGCCAAGACCCACCATTGATATATTCAAAGAATTATTTTCTTGGGACTGTCTACTGGGTCAGGATCCCAACCTATATTTTACAGACTACATCAAACACACAACCACATCGTTCCTTGAACTGTGTTTCAAAGATTATGCAAAGGAAACCCCATATCCCACGGGTTGTGTGACAGTAAACCTGCCGCCATGGATCAAAACCATTCTGACTATGCCAATGCCACTCTTGGGGCTTTCCACTCCATCGTGTGGAATTATTCTCGCCTCCCACCCCCCAAAAAAACCCGAGAGAGACATGAAGAAGATGAAGGCTATGCATGAGTGATAAATCACCTTAATTGAACACCGGGTAGTCACAAGGGTGGTATTTCCAAGTCCGAATGGAAGGGATTATCCTAGGTGACATAGGTGGTTATGGATTTCACGTTGAATGACATATATCTCTTAACAATTTATATTGAGATCAATGAGCGAGAGGTCGATATCCCAGAAGAATTAAATCCAAATTCACCATTAACCTCTAAGGATGCCCACCTCATTCCAAGACTTGTGTCAGGATACAACAACAACACATAGAAATGATTTTCACCTAATCAAGAGATGCATGAATTCCCCACTCAGTGCAATTCAAACTTCTATCAACTCAATTCAGAAGCCTGTCTTTGCAGCAATGTCATTGGCTAAAAAACAAGCCAAATAATAGTGTTGGGGTCATGTTGGCATCCAAGGTTTTGTTGAAGATGTGTGTGAACCAAAAATAAAACATTGTGGGCATGCCAGAAAGAAAACATTCCGTGGACACCCTTGAAGATACACTACTCGGAGCTAAGGTTCAACATCTACGCTATCCAAAGGAATACTGTGCATGCCTACCCGATTTTGTACTAGGTGCAAGGAATAAAAAAGAGATGACATGTAGAACCAAATATAAGTGTATCTTTCGAGAATCTTTGCAACTAATTTTGTAACAACCCAAATGGATGAGATGGAAAGTTAGTTAGGATTTCCATGCTCTAGGAGCGATATGGGGGATGCATGTGGACCTAAAAAGGTATGGGGATTTTGGTTCACTCAAGAGAGAGTGGAGTAATGTAACAATAGAGTAGTTGAGTGGAGAGTTCATGATGGTAAGAGAGAGAAGTAATTTGAAACAAAAGAAAGAGTTCCAAGTCCATTTTTAGTCACAATTTTGCATGAGTCTGTAATAGAGCTAGAGAATATTGATGAATGAATATAAGAGTGGATAGAGCGCATGACACACCTATGTTATGAATTTGTATTTGAATGAGGTTGAAGTCAACGAATTATATATGAAGGCCTTTCTCTCTACATTTTTTGTGCTATGGTTTGAATGTATGTCTATTTACTTTCTTATGCATAGTAATTTTTCACTCGGCTTTGAATGAATGAATTCTGAGAGGTTTCCTTTATGTGTTTTCCCTTCACATATTACACAATACTAATGGTCTATGTGATTCTTATGGTGTCTCAGGTGAGACCTTTGGTCCTCGATTAAATATTGAATATGTTGGTGCCTTGGGGATTTGTTGGTAAAGCTTAATGGACCCTGAATCTTCAACCCCCCAACAAGTAGATTGAATACAACACACTACAAACCCAAAATGGCCACATCAAGGCCTAGCTAGACATCTCACCAAGCTACATAAGATTCTCTAAGGAGCTTAATAATCATCACACCAATTGTCCAAACCCAATCGCTTTTTTGCACAAGTTTCACACATTCTTGACTTGCATTTCACAAGTTGAGAAACCTTGTCCATGCTTCCCACAAGCATTATCTCTATTACAGGAGTAAATACATTTTCCTCCAAGGTTCTTGATATAGCTATCATCATACCAAATATCAAATATTTAAGTACAATATGAGTCATAACAAAGACACTATCCTCCTTTTATATATGATTCGGTGAGGGAGGCCAACATTAATACATAGATCAAGTCCATAAGTAAACCCTAGGTAAAGTCAACAACAAAGCCCCAAGTGTAGCTTTACATTAAGCATGAATTTCACATGGCACAATATGGTTTGTGCGTCCTCCAAGTCTAGGTGCCCTAATGTCAAGTGCTCCTATAAGTAAGATGATGCATCCTCCAACAATAGATCCTCAATTGAAGCATTCTTGCTCAACTTTATGTGCAAGGTGGCTCCAATGCTCCTAGTGCTCCATGCCCAAACTCTAAGTGCATAATTCCCTTCACTAAGGTGGTCACTTCACATGCCCAATGCGTCCATTGTCCTCAACAAGTGCACCCTTGTAGAATATGTCAAATTACCACATGTTGCAACTAACATATCAAGAAGTGTGTCTCTTGAGTACTAATGCCAAATTAAACATACATCGACTAAGATTTCCAAATATAAGTAAAAAAAAATACAACAAAAAGGCTAGGGGACCACAATCCCTCCACATCACATGAAACACTCCCCTTGCAAGGTGAAAACACTTTTAGAGAAAGCAAAAGTTAACATTAGGCATGGATCACTTTTGGGTAGGTTATAACTATCGATAGTTAATAGATTTTAAGCATCCTAAATTGCATAGAAAAAAAATGATGCAATGTTTAATTGGTTTAAGGAGTTTCTACATTAATTGAGCTCCTGTGAGTAGATAATGGTGATGACTATCCCAAAATCCTATCTTTTTGGAAATTCCTATTACAACCCATTATAGCAAATCCAACATGATATCACCACCATCAAACTTTAATGACACAATTAATAGTATAAATGCTTGAAGGAAGGTGCTTGAGAATGTAACTTCTTTGTTTCCAATTTTTTACAACCCATTATAGCAAATCCAACATGATATCACCACCATCCAACTTTAATGACACAATTAATAGTATAAATGCTTGAAGGTGCTTGAGAATGTAACTTATTTGTTTCCAATTTTGCCTTGGGAGACCATTGATAAATTTCAAGATGGAAGAGGTTAATATCTTACCTTCCATCTTGCCACTACAATTCATCTTAAAGTATAAGATTGAATTAAGCATATTTTTTACCACTAAATCTAATATAGATTGAATTAAGCATATTTTTTACCACTAAATCTAATATTGAAGCTTTTTCCCATGCTTCTTTTCATACAATGTCATCGTGACAAATGATGGTTTATGGCAATATCAACAAGTTTTTAGATGTAAAGTTCCCATATTTTGAATACCAATGGCAATATCAACAATTTTTTAGATGTAAAGTTCCCATATTTTGAATACCAATACGTTCTCTATGTAGCTGAGTTCCTTGTATTTTGAATTCATAAAACTTTCCAACTTACCTACAATCTAACTATTATTTTGTCATTTTTTTTTTAATTATCTTGTATGAGTACTTTATTTTTGTGTGTTATAGATCCCCAGCTAGTTACTAATCAATATGAATCAAGGGGAATTTAATCAATATGAATACCAAGGAACTTTTATTGGTATATATTTTAATTATGAATTAATCGAATGTCAATAACTTTGGATGTTAAGATGCAATAAAATTTCTATATGTATTTGAAAATTTCTCAAATTAAATTTTTTTATGAAAGGATAATGTAATAATTCATTTTTTTTTTTAATTTTGTCTCTTATATTTATCTAGGATTACTAAAATCAAAATCAATAAATATTAATATAAAACAAAATAACAACATAAAATCAAATCAAATAATCTCACATATTATATTTATAAGGAAATCATTTTTAATATCTAAAACCTTTAAAGATTATTGTACATGAGAATAATTTATAAGAAAGTGAATCCTAAAAAAATACTAATATAAAATAAAATAACAACGTAAATGTTGATTATAGTAGGACCGTTTAATCTTTAAAACTTTTAGAGATCATTTTATATGCTTCACAACAAAATGAAACTTGATAAAATGAGAATAATTTATAAGAAAGTGAATCCTAATAAAATACTAATATAAAATAAAATAACAACGTAAATGTTGATTATAGTAGGACCGTTTAATCTTTAAAACTTTTAGAGATCATTTTATATGCTTTACAACAAAATGAAACTTGATAAAATATTATCCTATCAACATAGATTCATATCGAAACGAGATTCATCTCAACTTTGAATTTATCAACCAAGTTAGAGGAATCAAATCTTTTAAGATGTAATTTTTTTTTTTGTAGAATCCAAAATTTGAGGATTCAGAGTTAAGTGTTTTGTTGTTTAAAAACTTCACTATAAATAATATTCACTTTAAAGATATATGGAAATATCAAAATGACATTTATCGGCCTTGTGAGGTGCATGCACATATTATAATTTTAACAATTTAAGATTCTCATAAAAGGAAAAATATTCTCCAAAAGAGAATTGTGGGGTGTATGAAGATAAATGAAGAAATTATTTACAATCATTTAAGACAAAATAGGTATATCTTTAATTAGTACTAGTACTATGTTCCACCCAATTTTGCAATGCCTTTTAAAGGATGAGAAAATCATGGTAGTGAAGTTCAATTTCTTGTTTTACATTTCTTTACTTAAAGAGCGATGAGCAGGCATGGTATCACTGGTTGGGTGGAAAACACATGGTCTCCACTGCTTGGGTATGCCCAGGAGACAATGAATCTAATTAGGGGGTGGTATTGCTTCATATTCCAAACACCACAAGACTCCATGAAAGTGTTACATGACACCTGGGTATTAAATGGAGGTAGTCTCATGTTGAAAATATGGAGGGTGGGTTTTGATCCCGTGTTGGAGTATTTCTAGTACATACACATCTGGGTTCTCTTACCAGTCTTGTGGATTCAGTTATGGAACGAGGGCACCTTTTCCGCCATAGGTAATGAACCGGGGCATTTTGTATTTGTTAAAGATTTAGTTCTCAAGGGAGATGATAGGAGAATGGGGAAAATACTAGTTGAAATGGACGTTCACAATGGGTTATTGGAAGCACTTGATATTGAGTGGAGAGGGATCATTTTTAGAAAAAAAATTGACTATTTGGGCCTTCCGTTTTTTTGTACCTTCTGCAGAAGGATTAGACACCTACATAAAAACTATCAAGGGATAGTCTTGGATAAAGAATATGAGTCGTCAATTCTCAGGAAGGAAACTTACAGTGATTCTATGGTCGAGGATCCTTCTTGGAGTAGGGAAGGAACTTCGTCAGAGGAGGAAGTAATGAATACGGTTGTGATTGACTCTGATTTAGGTAAGCTAAAACACCCTTTCCCCTCCTTTTTTTTCACTCTTTCTGCCTCTGAGATTGTTCGTTTAAATCTTTCCTTGGCTTCTCCAAAGTGAATATTTCTGCAAATACAAATTCTGAGAGCCTTATCAAGGAGTTTGAGAGGGAGGGTGACAATATTGTTCTTGGTGGATGCACGATACTGGGTGTTTTTGACCAGTCTAAGAATATTCCTCAGGACTGTACTGGAGAATTGGGGGTTCTCCTTGTTGTGGATGGGTTGGGCAGTGAGATGTTGGGGGGGCTAGAGTTGGATTCTGGAGAGAGCTCTCTGGGGGCCTTAATGGAGTCCATGGTTCCATCATACCAAGACATAGTTATAAAGAATCCCCTAATTGTTTATGAAGGGTGCTCATAGGTCATCTATGGGAAGGAAGTAAAGTCCTCTAGGGAAGATGGGCCTGAGATGATATGCCCAGGAAGAGATTCAAAGAAGGATCTCTTGACGGGTGGTTTGGGGATAGATGTTTCACCCATAAAGATGAGAAGTGTATGCAAAAAATATTTGGATGATAGAGGGGACTCAGACAAACAAGGAAGTAACATCACTGATCATAGGGATATTAGAGGACTCAAAGCCTTGGCGAGGGATAAATAATGACACTCCTATATCTAAATCTAAGGGGAGTTGGAGGGTCTTCAAAATGTGCCTCCCTCTGGAGATTATTGTCTTGTATTTTGTCAAATATTCTATTTTTACAAGATATCATGGTGGAAGAAGTGAAAGCAAGGGCCTTAGTGTCAAAAGTATTTCCTAGTTGGTATTGTTGTTCCATAGAATCAGTGGGTTAGTCTGGGTTATTATGTGTGGCTTGAAACCCTAATAGGGTTTCTCTTTCTCATTTTGTAAAATGTGCAGGTATCCTCCTTGAAGGAACTATCCTTGAGGGAAACCAGATGGTCTCATCTTTAAACTATTATGACCCTTGCAAAAATAGAAAAGATTTATGGGATATTGTGGTCAATAGTGGCTTATTAGCCACAAAAAACATTATTCTCACAAGTGACCTAAACTTTACAGTTTCTTCTAGTGAAGTGTGGGGCTCCAAAGCAAGATTAGACTCTTTGGTCAGGTATTTTATAGGAATATTTCAAGACTATGGATTGGTTGATATTGTTCCTATTGATTATGTTCCTACATGGTGCAATAGAAGAGGAGGGTCAGAGGGAATTTCCAGAAGACTGGATAGAGTGTTTATGTCGGAATATCTTGTCTCTTCGATAGGGAGGTATAGATCTTGGGTTTCTTATCCGTACATCTCTAATCATCCTTCTGTTGTGTTGCAGTTTGATGATGGTCAACGATAGATAGCTTATTCTTTCAAACTAAACCCTATCTGGCTAGAAGACAAGGGTTTTAGTGACTTAGTTTATTCAGTGTGGAAGTCCTCAGAGTTTGATTCAGAACCTTCAGTGATGAGAAGACTTTTATGGAAACTGAAATCTCTAAAAAAAAAGTGATTGGATGGGAGAAAGTACAAAAGAAGCTGAGATTCCTTGAGCTAGAATTCGTAGAGGATGCCTTAGAGATGTCATATAAGTATAAAGCCATTGGGAGGGAATCAATGGATGTTTAAATCTATATCAAAGAGATGGAAGATAAAAGGCTTAAGTATCTCTTAACTGAGGAAGAAATTTGGAGACAAAAGAGTAGCGCCATTTGGCTACAACAGGGAGATCGAAATAATTTTTTTTTTCACCATTATACTAGTCATAGAAAAAATCAAAATGTAATATGGGAGATGATGGATGACATTGGAATTAGCCACTCTAGACAGAAATATATCTAGACTAAAGTTGTGAGACACTTCAAATCTTTCTATGATGATTCTGGGTAGAACACCATTGTCGATCAATTGAATGCAATGCACTTTTATCCTAGCTTTTTCTCCGAGAGAGATGTTCAAGAGCTTGAGAAAACTAGTTTTGTAGAAGAAATAAAATTTATTATGAAGAGTTTTTCCAAGGACAAGAGTCCTGCACCGAACAATTGGACGGTGGAATTCTTTCTCTCATTCTTTGATTTGATTGGGACTTACGTTCTAGAAGCAATGGAGGAGTCAAGGAGATCTAGATCAATGGTAAGTTCTTTAAAATCGACCTTTATATCTCTTATAACTAATGATGGGTGTTATATATGCACTAAAACACAGTAAAATTCCTCAATTAAATTGTCAACCTGGGGTAAGTAAACTTAGAGTTGTAGAAAAATATATGCCAAAGGTAGAAGGGCTGGTAGGAGTTTAGTATAACTAATGAAGGTAGCTATCTAAGGCTAATCTACTCAAGAAAAACTATCTAATGAGCAAACCCTACTAAGCAACTTGAAACTAGGTAACCTAAGTACTTTTGGGCCAATGATCGATGGATAGTTCCTAAGAAAGCAAGTAAAACCCTATGTAAAGCAAACTAGTTCAACAATAAGAAAAGACAAACTACTAAGCATAATAATGAGCAACTAACAAAAGCAAACTATTTTAACTTTCCAACCTACATTCAATGAGAAACTACTCTATGAAAGAAAATAAATAAACAAGCAAGAAAAAACACCTATCTAACCTATTAAAGAAAATAGACAAGTAAGAAAAAACACCGAACTAACCTACTAAAGAAAAAGATGACTATCTAAAATACTAAAACAAATAGACAAGTAAGCAAAGGCAACTAACTACTACAAGTAATAAAAGTAAAACTTCTCATTGAACAACTATCTAGCTTAAGAGGCAAGTGGACTAAATGCTCAATGCAAAACTATTTCTAATGCATGAAAGGAAATCTATTGTATTGAAAGCAAGAAAGGACACCACCAATGCTTAATCTATGACAAGAAAACTACTATCTAATCTATCAAAGCAAAGTCTATCTACCCTACAACAACAAATAAGACTATTTTCTAAACTATGAAAGAAAGAAACTATCTATTCTGATATATGAAAGTAGGAAACTATTCTTTAATCTATGAAAGAAAGAGAACTATTCTTTAACCTATGAAAATTCAAATATAATGATGGTGGTTGTGTGAATGTCTTCGGTGTCGGATAATATCTCGATGGCACTTGACAACAAAGGACAATTCAAGTGGTATGAGCTCAACACTAATCTCAATGGCAAAGTGAAAGGTATGGATTAAACAATCCAGTGAGAATTTAGCCATGAAAAAAACAATGTTAGATACCCCGCATATTCATGTATAAACCATTTGTTGTCGCAAGAGTTGAATCTAGGCTATAATAGAGCCAAGCCTTAGCACATTTTATATGAAATAAAATTTGTTGATTGATCAGTCATAAGAGGCTTCTAGAATTAGGTCTGAAACATGCCCTTCACTCATTTATAGATCAAAAACGAAGAGGCATGACACAGTTTGTCTAATTGATTTAATAAATAAGATGGATAGAGGATAGGAGATGAAGAAGACTGAAACAAAGAGTTAGGTATCTAATTCTAATAAGTCTAATCTTTATTTCAATTGCAGAAATAACACCAAACTTCAAATATCTGAACACAGGTCTTGTCTTACTCATAGCAAGACAGAGGAACAGATATGAACAAATAAAACTTGTAAATAAGGAAAAACAATTAAGATGCAGGTATTGTTCTACTCACGACAAAACAAAGGAAAACTGCACTTTAAGGAATGCTTTAAATTAGCTACAACAGAAGTATCACTGAATTGTAACCATTACAAGTTGAATTAATGAATGGAAAGAAGAAAGAGAAGTGATGAAAACTTCAGAAACAATAACACAGGAAGAAGACAAAATTAGACAGTGACAAGGTGTAGAATCTCTTGGCATTCTTTTCTATATTTGCTGAAAAGGAATGCATTACAAACCCAACCTCCAAAAGGCTCTTCGACTGTTCCCCCCTTCTTTTTCGTCAAGAAGATACAATAATATATGTCTTCTGCCCCCTTTCAAATAACTTAAAAATGATTCGTATTCCAAAATAAATCCCTCTAGAAATGAACAGGAATTTCAGGTAGGTATTGAGGTCGAAATCCTCCCAAAAGATAACAACAGTTACCATCAAATTCAGAAACTTTTCGCCATATAAAATGGGCCAAACTGCTGAAAACGGGGGCTACGGTTATGGTTCTGTATCTCTCAAATCGTGATAGTTGTGTATAAAATGAAAGAGGTTTATGTTCATCTATTTTTTCTGACCAAAAACCTCCCTCGGTTTCCTGAGATCTGTTTCCATTTTCCCCAGATCTGCCTTTCAAAAACATGTGTCAAACGGGGAAATTCTGAGATCCGAAAATTAGGGCTCGGAGATGGATTTGATTCTCCCAATATGTGACACCTGTAGGAAAACTGAGGGAATTTATTAATATCTGATTTTTTAGGCACAAAAACCTCCTACCGTTTCTCAAAATGATATTTGAGTCGCTCAGAATCATCATTTGAAAATGATGACTCAACATAGTAAAAAACGCCACATTTCTGAAAACGAACCTCGTCTTTTGGGGGAATTTTGACTGCCTTCCAGAGATCCAAATGAAAATATGAATGAACCAATGGAAATATTATGATCTTTGGATGTCAATATACCATTGCAGCGTGTTAAACGACCTATCCACGACTGAGAAAACTGATTTTTTGTTGAGTGTTGGAGCCGGAAGTCACTCCTGGATTGCTTGCAGGAGTAGAGCCCGACGCCCATCAGTTTAATGTCACAATTTGTTTGAAATGGGTGATCAAATGGAAGCAAACTCAGAACATTTGTCTCAACTCAGAAACTAGGCCAGGTATGCATAAACGAGTGAGGTCTTGATAAACTTCAAACAATGAGTTGCAATAAAGGGTGAGTAGGGGGAAGACTTCATGAGGAGGGTGCAAGGGCCTGCTGTGGGCATCAAGCTTCTAACAGACTGTGAAAGAAAGAATTAGAAAACAAGATCTTCTTACTTCCGAATGCGGAAAACCAGAGAAAATAGTAATGCAACAATAAATCATTTATCATAACATAACTGTGTTAATCCATGCGAAGCATTCGATCATGAACTCTCCAGTAAGAGATGAAATATAGATGGAAAAGGAAAACTGTTTTTCATAAACCAAGAAGTGTCAAACACAGATACATAACCCAGAAAGCTAGAATGTTTACTGAAACCCTACAGTTGGGAGATTATCTCTACCATCGATGGATACAAAAATGGCGAAAACACCTTCATATACTCAGAACAACATCTGCAGCAAAATCAAGACACTGCATTGAAGGCTTTGCGTCTGCATGGCTTCTGACAGTCAACATATGAAAGATCATGCAACTTATGTCAGACGCAATCTAACTCTTTGACAGTTCCAACGGCGAATTGACGTGCTTTTAATTCATCGTCGTGCTTTCCCATTATGGCGGAGGAGATGTCTAACCACCACCAACCGCTTCAATAACTGCGTCATCGAGATTGAGGCCGACCCGGCCAACTCGGCACCTTCGGGACGTGGAGAGCCTCCCGCGTTGCCACCTGGAGTAACTGACTGGCCTAAAGAATAGGCGTGGAGGCCAGTGCAGAAGGTGGGGCATGGGAACGAAGTGATGGGGCCAAAACAGCGGGGAGTTGGTGTATGAAGCGATGAGGGGGCGAGAGAGGTTACAGGGGGACACATGACAAAATGTGATAAGCACAGGAGGTAGAGGAGTAGATGTGATGGACATATTTTAGGGGGAAGTTGATGTGGAGGGAAAGGGACACGTGGTAGGTGGTGAGTGGATGATAAGATGGGAGGAGGACCACGCGGACCGAAGAGGGGAGGTGGATGGATGACACATGGCAGCAGGAGAAAGGTGGATCTGGAAGGTGATATGACAGGAGAGGGGTCCACGCTAGCTAAACACAGAGTAGCTGGGAATGATGAGGTTGCTTGAGCGCCATTGATCCGGGCTCTAAAATCATGGCCGTCGAAAAGCTGCATCCGTGATTCTGGACCCCCACCCTCCGCTTAAAGGTAGAAAGGCAGGGGGGGTCCGGAATTGCTCTCATCTCCGTTGATCCGGGCGCGCTGATCCAGGCCGTCGAAGAGGTGCGCCCCGGATTCCGGACCCCCCCCCCTCCGCTTAAAGGTATAAAGGCCGGGGGGGCTTCGGAATCACACCTGCGCCATTGATCCGGGCACCGTGATCCTAGCCGTCCAGACTTGCTTTTCATTTAATCATGGGCGCACTAGCACCCGAACTTAGGACAAGTGGGTTTTTAACCCATTCCTTTGCATTCCAACCCCGTTACAAGAAATATTTCTAACATTTGGCTCCATGGGGGATAGAGTCGTCCCTGTGATGCTCTAAGAACTCTTTTGCAGATCTAGTGCCTTTGCTGTTGGGCTATGGAGTCATTTATTAGTCCGAAAAACAAAAACAGAAACAATATGTACAAAACGAAACAAAAAGAGCCAACTGTGGCTCACAATAAACACTTTTTCAAGAAATGCCCATTTACTGGGCTGCCAAAAACTTCATTGCCTTCCAGATCCTGCAACCTGTAAGTGTTGTTTGAAAATAATTCAAGGATCTTGAAAGGCCCGATCTTAAGGGCATCAAATTTACTGTGTTTTCCCTTTTCCTGCCTAGGTGCATCCCATTTGAGCACTAGATCACCCTGCTCAAATTCCTTCTTCTTGTTCTTCCTGTCAAAAGCCTGCTTGATCTTCTGCTGACGATTGTAGGCTCTGTCCATGACTTGTTCTCTGATCTGTTTCACTTCCACCATCTGATGAATCCTTCTGAGTATATGATTAGGTTCTCTTTCAAGGACCTGCAGGAAATTTGCCACAGGTAAGGCAAGCTGAGTGGGAAAAATGGTCTCTATTTCGTAAACAAGTTGGAAAGGTGAGAGACCCAGGGACTTCTTAGTTGTCACCCGATCGGCCCAGAGAGAAAATTTGAGCTTTGAGTCCTAGGCCTTCTGATTGTCCTTCAGTAGTTTTTTGATAAGCTTGATCAGGCTTTTATTGGAGGACTCTGCCAGTCCGTTTCATTGAGGATAGTATGGAGTAGAGTGGACCAATGAAATCCCAAATTGTTCACAAAATTTGATCAGAGGCTCAGACCTGAAGGGGGAGGCATTGTTAGTGACAATCCTACTTGGGCAACCAAATCTAGCTATGATGTCTTCCAAGAGGCTGATGATTACTTTGTGAGAAGTGCTCCTGGTGGGGACTCCCTCAATCCACTTGGTGAAATAATCAGTCGCAGTGAGGATCCATATATGCTGGCCACTTGAGGGAGGATGAATCTCTCCGATGAAATCCAATCCCCACTGCTGAAAAGGTGCTGAAACTACTACAGGCTTCAATGGCAGAGATTTGAGTTGCTGTTTACCTGAGAATTTCTGGCATTTAATGCAAGCCCTGACTTCTCTGCAGACATCAGTAAACAAAGTAGGCCAGTAATACCCAGCCCAGAGGATTTTGTGGGCTGTGGTCTTCCAAAAATGATGACCTCCGCAGAGACTGTTATGAAAATCGAACATCACCTTCTGGGCACGCAGCGGGTCTAGACATATTAATAGTATCCCCAGAGGGTCTCTCCAATACAAGGCTCGATCAATGAGACAATACCTGACCGATTTGAGTTTCAAAGCTCTGGCTCTACTCTTCCCCAATCCGTTAGGGGGCTTTAATTCTTGCAGGAAATATAAAATGTCCTTGTACCAGGGACATGATGCTAGGGGTATAATGATCTGAGAATTCCTTCTGGATGACTCAGCTTGCTCATTGACGCAGTTAATTCCCAGAGTTTTGAAATTGGATTCAGCCAGCAACCTGGCCAAACCTTGCCCCTTTATTAACTTGGTAGGCTTAATCTCCAGGTCAAACTCCAGGATCTTGGCGATCCATTTACCCCTTCTCCCGTCTATGTCAGGTTGTATAAGAATGTCCTTCACAGAGGGTGAAGGGACATATGCAGTGACCTTTGAGTGCAATACATAGATCCTGAAAGCTTTGAGAGATTTCACTAATGCATAGGCCTGCTTCTCCATGATCTTATACCTGAGTTCAACATCTCTTAATGCCCTGCTGTAGAAAGCAATAGGTTGCTCTCGCCCTTGATCGTTTTTCTGCAACAAGACTGCTGCTACAGAGTCATCAGAAGCAAACGAGAAAATCAAGAAATCTTTAGCATAATCGGGACTGATTAGCACGGGTGCCTCGGTCAATGCTTTCTTTATTTGTGCAAAAAATTCCCTGGGTTTAGCAGTCCATCTTATTTCATGGCCCTTTCTAAGCATGGCTGTGATGTGTTTCACCAGCTCAGCAAAGTTTGAGACGAATCTCCTCAGAAAATTAATTTTCCCCAAAAATGCCTGAACTTCCTTCTTAGACCTGGGAAGTGATAGGGCTTGAATCGCTTCCACCCTGCTTGGGTCAATCCTCACTCCTTCTGCTGACACTATGTGACCTAACAACTTTCCCTCCTGCATAACAAACAGTGATTTCTTGGGGTTTAAAGATAGGCCATACCTTCGACATTTAAGAAAAACTCTTTTTAAGTGGCAGCAATGCTCTTTCTCAGTCTTAGAGAAGATTGTGATGTCATCCAGATATATCACCACAAATCAGTCCTTCTCCCCAACGAAGGCTATGTCCATGGCTCGCTGAAAAGTTGCTCCTAGATTCATCAATCTGAAATGCATTTTGGCGTACATGAATGTGCCCCAAGGAGTGGTGAAGGCAATTTTTTCTCTGTCCTCAGGCATGACTGATATCTGGTTATATCCAGAAAAACCATCAATCATGGATATCTTGGATGTGCTAGTGACTCTCTGCAATATATGTTCCATGTTGGGCAAGGGATAATTGTCCTTCCTTGAACTTCTGTTCAGGTTCCTGAAATTGACACAGAGTCTGATTTCTCCATTCTTCTTCCTTACTGGGACCAAATTGGCTGC
Source organism: Picea mariana (assembly GCA_032191745.1). Taxonomy (NCBI): domain Eukaryota; kingdom Viridiplantae; phylum Streptophyta; class Pinopsida; order Pinales; family Pinaceae; genus Picea; species Picea mariana. The sequence continues at coordinate 73,792 of JASDQU010436643.1, forward strand.
CCATTCCGAATATCTCAAGGGGACAATGATGTGGGCATCTAGCAACTTCTTTACTTCCTTCTCCATGACAGGTAGCAGCATGGGGTTTATCTGTCTCAGCTTCTGCTTGAATGGTTTAGCCTCCTCTTTTAGTGGGATCTTGTGCTCGATGACTGATGTGTCATACGTCTTGAGGTCTTCGTAAGTCCATGAAAACACATTAGCAAACTCCTTCAGCAACTTGGTATATTCGGCTCTCTGCTCCTCAGTCAAATTCCTTGACAGCTTGACCAATTTAGGCTCCTCAGGTGTGCCTATGTCACATTCAGCTATGTCGTCATCGTCACCTGAAACCTTACCCTTCATTTCCACATCATTCCCGTCGAACAATATTTCTAGTGGGATTAGACCTTTTGGGATGTGATTGCTTAGTAGATGAATGATATGGTGATCAACAATTTTATTCAAAAACTCCCCAGGGTAACAATCAGGTTTTTCTTCAATGTCGGGATCCTCATCTATATGCAATGCAAAAAAGTTATCAATAGATTGAAGAAACTTTTCGATCTCTTGATCATCCTCAAATACCTTCCAATGCTTGACATTGTCTGGTACAGAGGGACTATACTTTATTTCGACGTCGGACCCGACAGGGGGCAGCGCAGAAACTTCGAGCACACTAGCTGTGAAAGCTAAGAAGTCGGCTGGAATATTTTCTCCCCTTGGAATGTAGGAAATGTTAAAAGCCAGGAAGAAATTATCAACCAGGTAACATACCTCATTCCTGTAATTCTTGAGTCGAGGATTCCTAGCTTGATAAACATTTTTGACCTGTTGGACAATCAGTTCCGCGTCCCCAAACACAACTATCTCTTTAATTCCCATTTCCTTTGCATCTCTTAATCCCAGAACCAGAGCTTCATACTCTGCCACATTATTGGTGACCTCGAATTCCAGCCTGTATGACAGAGAGGTGGTCTCTTGACAAGGGGACATGAATATTATCTCGGCACCAGCACCCATACTGGAGGAAGCTCCATCAAAGAACATCTTCCAAACAGAGGTGATTGGAGGGGGCGTCTCCTGATTAGGAATGGGCCGCTTCCTGATCTGTAAAGGAGCCTCAGGGGCGTGGGTGAGCTGTAGTAAACTGGAGCCTAAATCAGTGTCCAAGGCATAGATGGGATGATTGGTAGGGTTGGCTTCATCACTGATTATGTAGGCCAGTTGGGCTTCTCTGTACAGTCTCCTATGCTCCCCTCCAAAGACTGGAATGGTGGCATATGTGAGATCCATCTGTAATGTCCCTCCAAGTCTTTTTATCCAAGACCTTGACAACAGCATGCCAAACTTGGGGGGAACATCAGCTACCACAATATCCATGATCATACTCTTCATGGGCAGCTGAAACAACGAAACCACCAGGTCCTTGATGACTCCCAAACACTGAACCCTCCTGGAGTCGAAAGAATAGAGGTCATGATAGGCTCGGGTGACTTCCATTCCTAATTCTTCCATGACAGTTTTGGGCATGAGGTTGTGGGAGGCCCCTGAGTCCATAAGGCAATTATGCAACACTTTGTCATGTATGTTTAGGGAAGTGTAGAAGGGAGGGCATGAATCATCTCTGTCTTCTACCATGGGACCTAGGACAACTGCAGGCCTTTCATCTTGAAGGTTTATGGAGTCTGTGAGAGGATACAAGGCTTCAGATTTTAACAGCTCAGAGAAGCACTTTTTGAATTCCCCTTGTTTAATTAACTCAGTGAGTGGCACGGGAATTCTAATCTTTTGAATCTCATGTTCGAAATTGAAAGAAGACATAGGATTTGGGATTTCTCTAACTTCAGTAACATGATTATGGACTATGGGAGAGAAAGGTTGGGCCTTATTACCTCTGTCTGCTACTTCATTAGCAGGTTTCTCTATTCTATTGGATGGCTCAGGAACGTTGGGTGTTGCTTCCCTTTTGTCGGACCTCAGGTTGTACCTTCCTCGACCGCCGCTAGCTTTGTCTCCCTTGCTCAATTCATTCAGCTGACTATCCATGAGAGACTCTTCGTATGCTGATTTGGTCAGATGAGGGAAAGGGGGAGTGACTTCTAAACTGTGGATTTTAGGCTCAGGCTCGTCTGCTTCCCCTTGTTCTTCATCGGTCACAAAATTGTCTGGAAGGGAGCCTGAATTCTCTGGTCGTCTCTGTCTCTTTCTTTCTCTCTGTGCATAGTTGGCAGAGTGAAATTATTTGGTCTTCTGAAACCCCCTTTATTTTCGGTGTTCTGAGGACCCTTATACATTTTCTTCCTTTCCACCTTTAATCTCTCCACCTCTTCTTTAAAGAGATTCATAACTCGAGTCAACTCATTTACTTGAGTGTGGGGCAGTGATGGGCTGGAAGTTGAGGCTTCTGACTTTTCCTTTCTTCTGTCTGTGTCAGCCTGGTTTCTCAGTCTGCCAGGTGCCAATATGTTGGATTCCACTTCTATAGCTGCATCTTGCATCTGATCTAAAGAGGTGGCTCTTCTTTCTCTTAACACGAGACAGAAATCAGGGTCAAATGCGCCGTCATAGGAAATTTGAGCAGAGGCTTCCGAGGGTTTAATCTCTGCAGGAATCTTGTTGTACATATTATTAAATCTTTTGGAAAAGTCTGAGATAGACTCTCCTTCCATCTTCTTCAGAGACCCAAACTCTGTCATGTAATACATATAATCCTTCTTGTCTCCCCACTGTCTCAG
>JASDQU010436644.1:0-11670 GCA_032191745.1 Picea mariana
AATGGATGCATTGGCTAAATTGTATGAAAAACCATCGACGTCTAATAAGGTATTTCTAATGAGGTTATTATTTAATATGAATATGTCAGAAGGTGGGTCTTTTGTCGATCATTTAAATGAATTTAATATGGTTACCAATCAACTAAGTTCTATAAAAGTGGACTTTGATGATGAGGTTAGGGATCTTCTAATATTGTGCTCATTTCCAAAAAGGTGGAATGACTTGGTCATGGTTGTAAGTAACTTTGTCTCTAGTTCAAACACTCTAAAATTTTATGATGTTGTTGGTGTTATCCTTACCGATGGAAAAGTACAGTTGAGGTATCAAGTAATGCATTGACTATGGAGAACAAGGGAAGACAAAATGATAGAGGAAAGGGCTCAGGGAACCACATGAATTAAATGAAGGGAAGATCCAAATCCAGACTAGGAAAGATAGATTATTGGAATGGTGGGAATAAAGGACATCTGAAGAAAGAATGCATAGCTCCAAAGAAATAAAGATATGGATAGTAGGAAAAAAAACTAGGAAGCAAATGTAATAGGTGTTTTGTTACAAGATGCTTTGATTCTTTCTATAGATAATATTTATGAGTCTTGGGTAGTAGATTCAGGGGCTTCATTTCATGCCACACCCCATAGGAAACATTTTCAATATTATGTACAAGGTTATTTTGGACAGGTTCATTTGGGTGATGATGCACCATGCAAAGTTGTTGGAATGGGAAAGGTACAAATAAATCAAAATAATGGAAACCAATGGTTGTTGAAACAGGTACGACATGTTCTAGATCTAAGAAAAAATCTAATTTCAACAGGGAAGTTGGTAAGTGAAGGCTATATATCTACATTTACAGATAAGGCATGGAAGGTCACCAAAGGATCATTGGTGATAGAAAAAGGAGGGAAGGTAGGTACATTGTATTTATGTACTAGTAATAATGAATCTTCTATATCTTTAGCTTCTACATGAGTGGATACAACATTGTGGCATCATAGCCTTGGACATATGAGTGAAAAGGGGATGCAAATACTTCACAAAATAATTTTTTTTCCAGATCTTAAACAAATTGATTTGTATTTATGTGAGCACTGTGTTTATGGAAATAAAAGAGAGTCAGATTTATCAGAGTTGGAAAGGAAAATAAGAGTTAAAGGTTAGATCTTGTGCATACAGATGTATGGGGACCAAATAAGGTATCATCCCTTGGTGGATCTCATTATTATGTTACTTATATTGATAATGCAATTAGAAAAAATTGGGTTTATTGCATTTAATAAAAATTTGATATTTTTGACACTTTTAAGAAATGGAAAGTTTTTCTTGAGAATGAGATATGAAAAAAGTTAAAGTGTCCCGGATCAGAAAATGGAGGTGAATATTGCAGTAAGGAGTTTGATGATTATTGTTCATACCATGGGATTTGTAGAGAGAAGATAGTTCTAGGAACACCACAACAAAATGGTGTGTCATAAAGGATGAATAGAAAAACCATGGAGCGTACAAGGAGTATGAGATTGCATGCAAGGTTGCCCTTACAGTTTTGGGCAGATATTGTAAACAATGTTGTTTACTTAATAAACATAGGACCTTCAAGATATTTGGATGGTGGCATTAAATAAGAGGCATGAACATGTAAAAAGGTAAACTATTCATTTCTGAAGAGTTTCGGTTGTGAAGCATTTGTCCATATTGATAAATAAAATAGAACAAATCTTGAAGCAAATCCAAGAAGTGCACCTTTATTGGATACAGTGTTAATGATTTTTGTTATCGCTTATGGGATTATGAAAATCAAAAAATCATTAGGAGTAGAGATGTCATAATCAATGAGAAGGTCATGTGCAAAGATTAGTTACAGGGAAAGAAGCAGGAAAAATAAAAACTAGAATACACAGTGCTTGATGAGCTCTTTGAAAAAATAAATCCAAAGGTACCAAAAAATAAAAAATGTACAACAACAAGAACAACATGTACCTCAAACTTCTACAAGTGTTGTTAGAAAATATACCAAGTTAATTAGACCCCCTGAATGATACTCTCCTTCATTGTATTATTTATTGTTAACTGATTCTAGTGAACCAGAAAGCTATGAAGAGGAAATGTAGGTAGACACTAAAAAGAAGTAGGCGCAAGGAATGAAAGAGGAAATGGATTCCTTGGTAAATAACTAGACTTGGGAATTGGTTAAGTTTCTTGTAGGAAAACGAGCATTGCAAAATAAATGGGTTTATAGGTTGAAGGAAGAAGATGGAGGAAAACATTGGTCCAAGGCTAGACTTGTTGTAAAGGGGTTTGCACAAAAGAAAGGTATAGATTTTGATGAAATATTTTCTCATGTTGTTAAAATTACTTCAATAAGGACTATTTTAAGTCTTGTAGCAGTAGAAGATTTGCATCATGAACAATTAGATGTAAAAACAACTTTTCTCCATGGGGATTTGGAGGAAGATATTTATATGCAACAGCCATAGGGGTATGATGCCAAAGGAAAGGATAATTTGGTACGCAAGTTGAATAAGAGTTTGTATGGCATAAAGCAAGCTCCAAGGCAGTGGCATTTGAAGTTTGACAGGTTTATGACGGAACAAGATTATAGTAGATGTCATTCTAATCATTGTGTTTATTTTAAAAGGCTAGAAAATGGAAGCTATATTATCTTTCTATTGTATGTAGATGACATGATTTTTATATGGTATAATATGCAGGATATAAATGTGCTCAAGAAGAAATTATCTAATTCATTTGCGATGAAGGATTTGGGTGTTGCAAATAAAATCTTTGATATGAGAATAACAAGAGACAGGAAAAATCACAAATTGATATGGTCTAAGGGTGAGTACATAGAGAAGGTGTTGGAGAGGTTTAGAATGTAGAATGCAAAACCAGTTAGTACACCTTTAGCCATATATTTCAAATTAACCAAGAAAATGTGTCCCAAGAAAGAGGAGGATATAAAATACATGTCCAAGGTCCCTTATTCATCAACAGTTGGAAGCTTGATGTATTCTATGGTTTGCACAAGACCAAATATTTCACATGCAGTGGGAGTTGTGAGCATGTATATGAATAATCCAAGTAAATAACATTGGGAGGAAGTAAAGTTGATTCTCAGGTATTTGAGAGGTACTAGTACTCATGCATTATGTTTTGGAGGTTCAGACATTGTTCTACATGAATATTTTGATTCATATATGGTAGGTGATAGAGATAGAAGGAGGAGGACCACATGGTATGTTTTAACTGTATGTGGAACAACTATAAGTTGGATTTAAAAACTACAAAAGGTTGTTGCACTTTCAATAATGGAAGCAGAGTATGTTGCTACTATAGAGGCTAGTAAAGAGATATGATTTTGTTACAAAGGTTTATGGAGGAATTGGGAAAGAAGTAGGAGAATAGCAAGTTGTACTATGATATCGAGAGAGCCATTCATCTTGCAAAGAACTCAACATTCCATTCTATGAATAAGAACATACAACTCATGTGCCATTTCATACGATCTGTCTTGGAAGATGGACATTTGAAGTTGGAAAAGATACATACTAGCCATAATCCTGCAAACATGTCAACAAAGGTAGTAACTAGGGAGAATCTTAGTTCCTGCTAAATTTCAGTTGGTCTTCAATCATGAAGGTGAAGATGAGAAATTTTCTAGGTCTAAGGTGGATCATAGTCCAATAGGTATAACAACAATGGAGTTATTGTGATCGGTCTCCAAGTGGGAGATTGTTGGTTGTGGAGCCTGATTATATTCCTGATTTAGAGGTTTGTTTCAACCGTGCTTGGATCACATTTCTTGGTTGGGGGGTGCAGGGGGGATTCCCCCCCCACTATTTTCATTAGGGGGGTCTAGGGGGGGGCGACAAAAATTAATGGATCCCCCTCTAGTATGGGATTTGGGGGAAACACCCCAAAAGCGAAATTTTGGGAAAAATTTCCTTGTAAAATATTGTAATTTCGTAGTCAATTTGGATCATTCATTATAAGGTCGCATATCTGACGGTAGAAGTTATTTTAGGTATTTTTTCCCTAGAAGGAAACCCCCTTTTATGTATGAGGGAATTTTATTATGGCTATGTGTGATAGATAATATTGTATTATGAGAGAGGAGACTATAAGAGAATGAAGAGGAAGTTACAACAGGTATGTTGTAGTTTATATCCATTCATTTGATGGATAATAATAACAGAAGGACCTGGCAATTTTTCTGGTGGACATAGCCTAGAATGGGTGAACCACGTATATTTTTGTCTCTATTGTATTGTGTATCTTTTTTGTTTTATTTCTGCATTTGTTTTATTTTATTCCTCTATGATCCTATTTTTCTAACACTTCACCTGTCACAAGTCAGGATAGATGGTCTGGGCCAACATTCTTCTTTCCATATCAGATGACTGCTTCGAATTAAAATTCTTTGAATAATAGTCTCCATCAAAAAAATTTCCTTTGATGGATCGGTTTATTTACTAGAAATTTGAGTGTCTGATGCTCCCTAATGGAGATAAATGGATTTTCCAATAAATGGTGTTGAAATTTTCGAAGGGAAAAAATCATATCTAGAGCCTCTCGCTCTATTGTCTAATAATTTATTTAAGACTTATTCAATTTCCAAATGGCATATGCATTTGCGTGATCGAACGGGACTAAGACTAAGATGACAAAAATGTTAGAGGAATCCATATGGACATGGAACTTTCTTGACCAGTCTGGAAATATTAGTATAGGTGCTTCTACCAATTTTCTTTTTAGGATCTCAAAAGATTTATTTCATTCTTGGCTCCATTGGAACTCAACTTATTTCTTTAATAGTTCATTGAGGGGGAAAGTGATGTTGGATTAATGTCGAATGAATTTTATGTAATACCCAGTATGCCAAAGGAATATTTTTATTTTCTTATTCTTAATTGGTAGTTTCAAGTCGAGAATAACCTTGATCTTGGACATGTCAACTTTGATTCCATCTTTACATACAATGTGCCCCATCTAAATTCCTATAGGTGTGGAAAAGATGAATTTTTTGGTATTCAAACATAAGTGAATTTGTCTACATCTTTCCAACATCATTCTTAACCTTTGGTATATGGTATTTCAATAGGATTTAGATAGTCCAATCATCAAAGTATACGACCATTGTTTTGTAAATGTATTCTTGAAATTATTTTACCACTATCCAAGAAAATATTGTTGGGGCATTCTTGAGCCCGAATGACATTACTCTGTACGCAAATGACCCAAATTCACAAACAAATATAGTTTTATCCTAATCTTGTTTTGTGATAGATACCTGGTTGTATCCTAAGAAGACATCAGTGAAAGAATAACATTCATGTCCCATGACTTCATTGATAATTTTTTCAATGAACAATGTTAGGAATGGATCAATTACTGTAATGTTGTTAAGAAATGTAAAGTAGACACATATTCTAAGTTTCTTGGGGTTGTAATTTTTAGGTTGCACAACAATCAGACTTGCTCACTTTAATTTTTTGATAGGATATATGATGCCTGCATCTAGCATTGCTCCTGTCTCTTTCTGGAGTATGGGCTTATATTTGTGTGCCAACTTGTATGGTATTTTTTGATGGGATTGGTCCCAGGTATGAGGTCAATTTTCATATCCCCCATCTCTTGTACATCCTGATATTCTCTCAATAGGTCAACTATTTCTATGGTTTTCTTGTTGGACCAATAGTCTCATATTCTAGCCATTTTTGGTCAACCGTCCATTGTCTATTGTTTTGTCTAACTTCTTATTTTTTATTTTTGTCTCCAGCCACTCATGTGATTTTGATTCATCTAGATGGTTCTCTCCCTTTACAAAATTATTATAGATTACGAGGAAGTCATGTTTTTCTATGGTTTCCTTGTTTTCTTTTTCTTCCTTGGACACTTAGTATATTGTTTGTACAAGGTTATTTACTTTGGGATGAATTTTCCTCCATCGAAATATTTTCCCTGGAAAACTTGTGTTTTCCATGTCTATTCACTGAGATGTTACATTATATATACTTTGCATTGACTCCAAATTGAAAGTCGCAGTCGATCCCATGTCAAATTTGTCTTTACCTCTTTTCTAAATCTGGTTGGGATTTGTTTTTTCAAAAAAAAAATTGATTTATTTTTCTTCCTCTTGCAAGAGTGCCTCCTTAGGTATGAATTCAAAGTATTTGATAATTTTTTCTTTGATTTCATTCCAATTAAATGTGTGGACACATGCTTCTTCAATTTTATACCACTTATGTGGTATGTCTTCAAGAGGATTTGGGAACATGTGTGGCGACACTGTTTCATCAAGATATCCTACTTTTCTCCATTCATTCTCACATTCATGAATGTGAGTGGCTCGGTTGAACCCAGGTTTGAACGTTGGGATGTCGAAATTTGTCAACAAATTATTTCTACCAAATATTTCCATGAAGTATAAGGTAGAAATATTCCATGTTTGGAGTCATGGTGCATGTGTTTCCCACCACCGGGTTGCTTGACTTGCGATGGATTATACTAAGCTTTCCACTCTCCCTTGTTCTCCGACTGATTTGGACACTTCGTCAACATGATTCATTGGGGAGTTTCTTTCGCTAAACCATGGGGGGGATCTTATCTGTTTGTTAGTTGGGATGAGTGTTGGTGTTTGTTTGAGATTTTTCTCTAGCATGATAGGGACTGCTTGTACTGAAAAACATGATTTTTATATCTTTATTGGTAATTCCTCTATCGACCAACACTCCTTAGCTTGAGCTTTGTAATTCTCCATTTTCCAATTGTATAGTTCTGTATCTGAGTTTTGTCTTATTGACAATGGTGATCTGACTAAAATTTATCCTTCATTATTATGCTTGACGTTGTATTTTTGTTCATTCATTACTTGATAAAACCATCATGTTTCATGGGATTCATCTCATGTCTTGACCCAAGTTTTTCCTTATTTTGGGTCCAATGGTATTATGATTTTCTTGTCGCTACTGTTATAGAAAAATACCCCTGTGGATAGGTAGATATTCCCTTGGATTCTAGACCCCTAATATCGATATAGAAAGATGCAAATGGACACTAAAATCCCTTTAAATATAGTTAAACTAATAAAAAGTAAGAGAGGGAGAAGGTATGATGTACCTTGTTTCGAAGCTTGTCCTCTCTTAATCCAATCTAAACTCGATCTCCAAGCTCCTTAGCATGACACAATACCTGCAATGCAATGGATAACTAAGAAAAACAAATACTTCCTACTCTACAAAGATTAGTTTAAACCAAATTCATCCATAATAAACAAGCATATGTAAAGATACATAAACTAGAAGGAAATAGGCCAAGAATATATTAATGAGAACATTAAAAAGAAACTTACAATCTATAGATGCAGTTGCAGCAACTTCTCCAACTCCTCCTCATCCATCCCTTGCACGGTGCTCCCAAGATCATAAGTTTGATACCTCAAATGTTCCTCTCAAGATCATAAGTTTGATACCTCTAATCTGCCTCTCAAGATCATAAGTTTGATACCTCTAATCTTCCTTCCTTCTCCATGGAAATCCTTCATTATATACGATTTGGAGACTTAACCACCATGGAGAGGATCACTCATCAAATCCACTAAAATGGGATCTCCAAGATATTTAGGGAGAAAATATCTCTTAAGGATTTTAGGGAGGAAATATATCTCAAGGATTTTGAGGAAATATTTCAACCATCCATGAGATCCTCAACCTCCCCTTAAAAATAGGAAACCAAATGTGAGGTGGATTCTCACACTAAATTAATTTCCTTTTCATGAATATTAATAATAATTCATGTACACATAGTAGTTTGACTTTCATATAATATATTTCTCCTCCACCTTGACTAGGGATTATGACATATGTTATTTCATGGTGTAGAGGTGTATGCAAATTTAGCAAGGTGAATATGACATTTTTACGACACTTGCGACACTTAGGGCGAGGTACCTAGGTGTGGAAATTTGATGTGTAACAATATTCCCCCTAAAGTGTGAGGTAAGAAGAGAAATTCATGGCTGAAACACTTTACAATTCTTCAATGCAAGGGCATGGAGTTGGAGAACCTGGAAGAAGATGAAAATAACCATCAAACATTATTAATATATGTTCTATTTTCAAGGCAGACATACCTATGCTCGAAATACAAGATGAGTCAAAGCATGGCCACCAACCAATACACTGTAGATCCATGAAAAATATTGATTAATGATATGGCCACTAGAGATAAAATGTGGATCCAGACCTCCATGACATGAACTGATTGTTTCCATGAAAAATACATAGTGGAGCTACGAGATGATAAAACATAGCCACATACCAATACAATGTGGATCTATGTGACAATATATATATATCAAAATGATTAAATGATATCCTTTAGTATCCTTGGCAAAGAAAATATCAGAGTGAATGCTCAACCCAAGGTCTTCATCCCAATCCTGATGTGGTACGAATCTAGCCATGTGAAAAGATGTTTTGATATCGAACATGGTAGAAAACACTTGATTACTGGTCATTGATGTATATCGTTAACAAGTGTGAGGGAAATCACCAATGATGTCAATGACTCCCAAGATACCCTAGTACATTCCAACTAATGTGAATAAATGAGATGACGTCGAACATTCGTGGAATCATACGATTAGAGGCCAATGATGTAAACCTACTGTCGGAAGTGAGGAGGCCTTCCATTGAGGCATCCAGTTCCCAAGGTAGTAACTTATTTCTAATTCTAATTCTCGGATGATGTGTTGAAGTCGACATGAAAAGACACATCGAAGGAGGGCCTTGATGTATCCCCCATCATCGACACAAAACTGACACAGGAAAGTGATGTGAGATGGTGAATCGAATGAGTATGGACTGACATGGGAAATGGAGACTGGAAATACTATATATGGATGTTTTGAAGTGAAAATTCCCTTGAACATGATGAGGAATGACAACTGACTTGGAAACATTGACTCGACGAGTACCAATAATGTAATGTGACAACAATAAGAGAACTCTTCGATTGGATGAAAACGTATGGTGACACATGGAATTGGTATGACTCAGAGACAAGAAGATTACCCAACTTTAAGATGACACACAAAAAGGTGCCATGCTCAAGGGCGACAATAGCTTCCATAAAGGATTCCCAAAAAACTTGACCCACTTCCTTCAATTTCCCCCCCACCTAGATAGATGAGTACCTTTTTTTAATTTAACTAGCTCAAGGAGGATAACACATGATCGATATAACTCACCTCTAGTGAGTTCCTTTATTTAACGAATTGGAATAAGTAAGGGTTTGTTCCCATATGGTTCCTTCAATGTGTAATTTAGCGAGTCCAGAGAAGGAAAACTCGGTGGTTTTCATGTTTAGAGAGTCTGAAAAGAACTGAAAGGTGACACCAGGGTTGTCCTTTTTCGTAATTTTAGTCTCACAAGGCTGAAAAAGTGATAAAATACCACTCAAAAGATGCCCTTTCAAACCTTTTAATGAGTGTTAAAGGAAGAAAGATCACTCGACAATCTTTTCATGTTTAGAGAGTCTGGAAAGAGCTTAAAGATGACTCCAGGGGTTTTCCTTTTTTGCATAACCTTTATGAGTCTAAAAAAGTGATAAAAGTCTACTTGGTTACATTCTCATGTATTTGTGAGTGCTAGAAAGAACAAAGAATAATATCAGTATTGGTTTCATTTTTACACAAGCTTGAAACAAAATTAAACTTATGCTTGTAAATTCCCAACGTAATTTCCAAAGTTAGGGATACCCATGGATGGTTGGTACTCTACCCCCAGCTTGAAAATCTAGTGGCTTTACTCTAGAATGATAATCAAAGGCTGGAGACATGCCCTCACAAGCTTCATTTCATTCATAGACTTTGAGTTTGTCACCAATTTCTATACTAGATGGAGAAAAACGATAAGGGCAGAAGAAAGGAAGGTTCAAATGAAAGACCTAACGAAAGAATCGACTTGACATCTACGAGATCTAGCGAAAGAATCAACTTGTTAAGAGAGGTGATTGTTTCATTTTTAACGAGCTTGACACAGGAAAACAACTATGCTCAAGACCTCTGTTTCATTTTTTAACGAGCTTGCCACAGAGAAGAAAAACTATGCACATAACTTTTGTTTCATTTTTTAACGATCTTTCCACAGAGAAGAAAAAATATGCTCAAAGCTTCTGTTTCATTTTTTAACGAGCTAGCCACAGAGAAGGAAAAACTATTCTCATGACCTCTATTTCATTTTTTAACGAGCTTGAAACAGAGAAGCAAAACCTATGCTCGTGGCTCCGGGTTCAATCCCCAGATTTCTGTTTCATTTTTTAATGAGCTTTCCACAGAGAGGAAAACTATGATCGAAACCTTTGTTTCATTTTTTAATGAGCTTTCCACATAGACGAAAAAAATATGCCCATAACTTCTCCTTGAACATGGCTTCCAATAGGACAATGCTCTGGAAGGAATACATGTCAAAGGACAAACATCAGTTATGGCTTCCAGGAGATCTTTGCTAGATGGGAGAAAAGCACGCTAGAAGGAATACATGTTGACGACCTCAATAAGGGTAGGGATATCTGGCTCTAATAGACCTATAAAAGAGATGACCATGTCAACTATCGGATCTAAGTCATGAGAAGGGAGAGATTCCCTCTTGTGTGGGATTGAATGTATGGGGCAGGTTGTTACATAATTGACCTGCAACGGGGCAGACATCACTGGCATGTACAGACCGTTAAGGGAAGGTGGATGGTTGAACATCATATGAGGGTCAATGAATGAAAGTTGGTTGATCATTACTATGTTTCCATTGTGAGGGAAACACGTCACTTGAAAGAGAGTGGACAAAAAAGTTCTCATAATGTAAACATGGTCTCACCCAAGGAGTAGGTTAAAGTATAAGGGGTCGTGAACTACTATCACATCGACGTAGACCGTTTTTCCTCCCAAAGTAACTGGAAACTGAGGAAGGATCCCCAGCGAAGTTGCTAATTTCTTTTATAGAAAAATCCCCCCATGGACAAGAAGATCTTCCCTCGGATTCTAGACCCCTAATACCGAGACAGAAAGATGCAAATGGATACTAACATCCTTTTAAATATAGTTAAGCTAATCAAAATAAAGAGAGAGAGAGAAGGTATGATGTACCTTGTTTTGAATCTTGTCCTCACTTAATCGAATCTGAACTCGATCTCCAAGATCCTTAGCATGAAAAGATACCTGCAATGCAATGGAAAGCGAAGAAAAACAAATACTTCCTACTCTACCAAGATTAGTTTAAACCAAATTCATCCATAATAGACAAGCATGTGTAAAGATACATAAAATAGAAGGAAATAGGCCAAGCATATATTAATGAAAACATTAAAAAGACACTTACAATCTGTATATGCAGTTGCAATAGCCTCTCCAAGTCCTCCTTGTCCAACCCTTTCACGATGCTCCCAAGATCAAAGGCTTGATATCCAAAATATTTCTCCCAAGATCATAAGTTTGATACCTCTAATATGCCTCTCAAGATCATAAGTTTGATACCTCTAATATTCCTTCCTTCTCCATGGAAAGCCTTCATTATATAGAATTTGGAGGTTTAACCACCATGGAGAGGATCACTCATCAGATCCACTAAAATGGGATCTCCAAGATACTTAGGGAGAAAATATCTCTTAAGGATTTT
>JASDQU010436644.1:11791-30847 GCA_032191745.1 Picea mariana
CATTTTCATGAATATTAATAATAATTCATGTGCACATAGTATTTTGACCTTCATATAATATATTTCTCCTCCACCTTGACTAGGGATTGTGACATATGTTATTTCATGGTGTTTAGGTGTATGCAACTTTAGCAAGGTGCATATGACACTTTTACGACACTTGTGACACTTAGGGAGAGGTACCTAGGTGTGGAAATTTGATGTGTAACAACTACCTTTCAATTTAATTATATCCCTTTCGAGGGAGATTGTGGCCCTCATGTTTCAACCCCATGGTCTCTCGACTATTGCAGGGTAAGAAAGGATGCCTTTGACTAGATTAATCACTTCAAAGTAGACTCTTGTTGGTATTCCCATTACAAATTTTATGACACTCTTAAGTGTGACAATTGGTTCAATGAACCTATGATCTGCTAGTTTTAAAAATTTATTATTGGTTGAAGTAGGGGTTTTTCGAGTCAAACCCATGTTTCTCTAGGGAGTATATTTACTTGGGTTTCAAAGTCGATTATGAATTGTTTGATACTATTTCTGTCAATTTCTAGGTTGACTTTTGGATCAAATTCATTTGTATTTCTTTCCCGATATACATTTCTAAGACTTTTGACAAGTCCTTAATATTCTTTGTATTCGCTTAGGATGCTCAACGAGTCAATTAGGCGACTGATTGACTGTTGTTATTTTAGTAATTGGAGAAATTCATCTAGTGTATTGTCTCAAATGTTTACACATTCACCCTTATTTCCATTTACTTTGTGTTGGTCGATGTTTTTTAATAATTTCATTTCTTCCTGCATTATTATTTCTTCGTTCTCTAGGTCGAGATATGCGTTTCGACCAGGGATGATTTTAAGGATGGAAATTTATTTCAAAATGTAGAAACCTTGGCGAATCTTACTAATCCTTCATATGCCAACTATAAATGATTTGCGATATTTTTGTAAAAATATTCAAATTTCTAAGGATTCTATATAGTTTTTATAAAATTTTGGCGATTTTTAAGGTAAAATAATTTTATCCTATAGAATTTGGGCGAATCATTTTTAAAATAGCGAATCTCGTTTTTGGAAAAACCATGGAAAATTAGCCCATGAGTGAAATTTAGCCCCTAAAATCATCCCTGGTTTCGACCTCCCCTTTTTTGACTTGGCGGTTCTAGGTAAATGTCTTCACCAGCTCCTGATCGTGTTACTACATAAAGTTTTTTTGAATTTTAGATGTATTTATTTGGCACAGTATGAAAGAGGTTCACATTACGCTTATTCATTACTTTATCTAATACAATTTGATAGTCTTCATGGGAGTGATACCCCACTATACATATGTTACAGAATTTGAGATCCATTCTGTCCTTTATTTAGCAGTCAAGGCTTATGTGGTCGTCCTTCCAATAGTTAAATCATTAGTAATGACCACGACTACGTCCTCTACCAAATTATTATCTTCCTCTTCTACCTCAGCCTTGATAACCCCCACGACCTCAACCTATGTAGCCATATACATTTCCTTGGTCGACGTTCCAGTCGACCATCTGTGTATGGTATACTAAATGGATTTTTGTTCTATTTTTTTCATTCAACCAACATTGTTACATTGAATGATTGTTTTACTCACATATGTGTCACCATTTTGGTCGAGAATTACTTATATTATGTGGGAAATATCTTATTGCATGATTTGTTATGCCTTCACAGATGTCATAGAACATTTCAATTTGAATTCGTCAGACTGCTGGATCTAATGTATCATCGGATTTATAGTATTCTTTTATGTGTCCTTCACTAGAATAGATTGTGCACCAAATTTTTTTTCATGAAACTGACATATTTTTAATTGAATATTGCAATTCTACGAGTTTTTCTTCCAATCGTTTCTCAATTATTGATAATGTCGATGTTCCTTCATCATCTATTTCTATGCACTCGGATTTTTTAGTGTATCTTCACATGAATGAATGTCATACATACATAATGGTCCTTTGATTTTCGTAACAAACCTTCCACACACCATTGTACAAGAAATTTTTCTTCAATTACATAAGGAATCTCACTTAAAATATCTTTGAATATTTTATCATATTCACAGACGGTTTCACCTAGACTCTATTTTATTTCTTTTAGTTTATGTGCGACCAAGTGGATTATATCTTGTGTTTTGAAAAGTTAACAAATTCTGCTTTATTTCTACCTTCGAGCATTATTGACTACCTGTGAAATTACTCAACCAGGTAAGGGCTCTGGCTCTAAGTGCAACACCAAATTGTGCCATTTCTTTATCCTCGTTGGTTGTATCAACTACATTCCAGAATATCTTGCAAACAAACCAATTTCATTTGGGATCTTCATCGCCTTCATAGATGGGGATATGATCGAGGCCCATTGTTGTTTTCTTGGATTTTTTCAAGGATGGAACTATTTCAATATTTTGGTTCTAAGTCGAGTGGAAATTTGATGTGGTATTACTTTCTAGAGTCGAAGTCTGAATATTTGACTCGACCAATACAATTTGTCATTGTTGTTCAATTGGATTGTATTCAATTGCTAATTTGTTTGGTCTTTTCTTGGGATTAGATCATCTGTCTAAAAACATTTGTCTATATATTCCATGAATCATCCTCTATGGGGTTGCATTGATTTTTTTATTTATATGTGGAGTGTGTGAGATCTCTTATATGGAGGAGTATGTCCTTTGGTCAATTTTGGATGATTTCTTGTGATTTAATTAACAATGTATATTTTATTTGACCATCATTATCAGTTCAGAACCACACCTTTGGGGATTGAGTATCCACATGAATTCTTTGACAGAGGAAGTATGAAATCCGTGGGCTAGGAATTCTTATTGGAGAAGGTCGAATAGCAGGTCCTGAATCATCGATATCCATACTATAGATTTGTTAAACTACTTTATGGGTGCCACTGACTGCCATACTCACTTGCAAGATTTTACTCCTCTTAGGAGCCATAAAGGTGCTCTCAATGGATTCTCCAGTGATCTTCCATGCCTAGGTAGGTTTCCTATGTGAATTTCAGGGATCCCTTTCATTTTGTAATTCTTCTTTCCTCTTTTTCCTCTTGTCTCGCTCCAATTTTTGAATATCTATTGAAGGTTTATTGGTTCCCATTCAATATGCAGACTTCTCACTTGATTCAATTATCTTCCTCTCGAATTCATAAATTTTTGACTTGGGTGTGCTCTACTCGACTTATATCATCTCATATATTGTCCAAACCCCCATCGATAGTCCAACATACTCGTGGTTTCCAGTGTTACTCATTCAGGATGATTTCATTTCTTTAGAAAATAATCCCAAGCTTCTCTTGTATCTTTGCAGTTGGACTCCATAAATTTTTCCATCTCTTCTTATGTTTCTTGCCAATTAAAATTTGGAAGAAGATTTTTCAAAAAGCGCCAGTATTCGACAATGTCCCCGAATCCCTTGTCTAAAAGGAACTTATGAAGCAAGGACGGGATGATGCAAAGGAACACGTTGTGCAATTCTATGTAGAATTTGTTTTTTATGGTTTCGACTGAATCTCTATCTTTAGTCACTAGTTCTTCTATGTAATCACACATGATCTTTTCAAACCACTCGTTCATGTTTTTTCTTCCTCCGTTTATGACTTTTTGCATTAATTCTCATCGGGAGTGAGTCTGCACATTAGATTGATTGGGATATTCGTACAATGCTTCTGGAATGGATTCTAGGAATCGTTCATGTGTCTCTGAAAAGAACTAGGTACATGCTTTAGATAGAATCAATGGGTTTATTTTTGCACATTTTTTAATATAATTGGAAAATTTATGCTCCCACCATTCACATATGTCTAGCAAGGTTAACATCTATGTTCCTTTTTCTTTATGCATGCCTAATTTTAGAACTACCAACAACAAAACCCATGTTGTAGTCTAGGGGAAAGTACAAGAAGTTACTAGTAGATCCTTACCCATAGCAACATATATTATAGTATCGTATATAAGTACACATACACATGAAAGGATACACAAGAAGTGGGAGAACCATCATTGCATTTTATTAGATAGGTAAGACAATCTTTCTTTATCCATTACATAGCCACACACACACACACACACACATATATATATATATGCATGTTATACATTTATCAGTCGGTTATACATCTTAACTACCTGGTCAGTCGAATCTAACTATATTTTCAACCGACTTTTGTAGTCAACTTAACTTGTTCAACTAATGGGTCTATCAGCATAGCCGACTAGCCCCTACAATATATGTCATTGTGATTAAAATTTACATATATAGGCTCACCTACCTTTTAACATATAGGTTCTCTATACTAATATCACATAGGCACTATGACCTGAAACATCTTGTCTCACTAGCCTATAAAAACATATGTACATATACACATTTACAACCCAGGATCAACTCGGGTGTATTACAAACTAAAATAAACTATGGTATAAACATACATGACCTAGACCTAGATTAATACTTTGGCACATACATATAAACCAGGTCTAAACTTATTCCAAAGCCAAGAAATGCATATCATGGGACATACATTGCAAAGTTGGCACATATATTGGAGTGTTGCTAAGAATCAAAACTGTATCCTTGACTTTATAAAACACTTCCCATTGAAAAAAATTACAGCCTTGGGTTTTAGCATATGCATTGGATACCTGATTGCAATATTGGCATTGAGATTTCCTCGGGATGCACGAGGATGAAGGTATTGCATAAAAACTACCACCTGTCTTGAATGTACCAAACATTAAACCATTAAGTAAATGTGTTTGTTCATTTCATGGTGCATTGAATGATTTCCACCCTCGATGTGATCAAATAGTTGGTATGTGAGCTTGTTGTTTCAAGGGGATTAACCCTAATCTTATTACTCATTCATTTGTTTTCTCTCAATGCTTTTTCATAGCTTGAAGTTTGTGTATCCTTGATGTTTTGAAGATTGAGAGTGCATGCTCGGTTCATTCCCTTACATATAGTCCTATATGGTTTTGAGGGCAATACTATTTGCTCCTCCAATGGTTGGATTATTCCATCAACATCAACTCTCCTTAGCTTATTTCATTGAGATATGAGCTCATCTGAATGATCTAAATCTTACATGTGTTAGTTTGGTTGGTGTAGAAGGAATTTCATTCTATTTTTTTACTAATGGTTTCTACTAAAAACACCACCATAATCTAGTATCAATGGTAAGATAAGTTCCATCACATGAAACAACCTGCATTTTTCCTTCACTGTGTTTTCTTGTATTGCATGAGGTTATTTCATGGAATAGTTTCCCATTATAAATTTGTTTATATGTTGTTGAATATTTTCCTTTCATTAATTTCTCAAGTTTGATCTGATTTCAAGCTACTCTTATTGTTTTATTTGTTAACTAGCCTGGCATGCAAAGGACAGTCTACATTTGAATATTTACATGGTTTATTGTTATTGTATAAATCAACTCCATTTCCCTTTTCTATTTGAAATATGTGTGTGATCCGTAAGGATTGAAAGCAACCTTTTGAATGGATGGTCGAGGTAAAAAAAAATCCCATTTCATCTACCAACATCACACACTATGACTTTTCTTTTCCTTTGGTAAAACAACCTTTTGAATGGATGGTCGAGGTAAAAAAAATTCCCAAAGGATTGTTGCATTTATTTCCCTTACTCGTTTCTTAGAACCATGTCCTTACTCTAGTGGAAATCCTTGAATTGATGGTTTATTATGTGGTGGTTGTGATTGGAACGGTTTAACCTATGCATTTGGCGGTTGGGAATTATATGGCTAGGGTTGAATGGTTTACACAACCCTATTATCATTTGGATTTTTTATTTGTATTGGGATTAATATTGTATACATTTATGTTTATTGTATCATGGAGAAACTCAACCTAATGGCGTTGAGTTGGGGAGCACAATAAGTTTCATTTGATATCATATTCTTTAAAATGAAATTGTAACTATTTTTTAGTATATATTGATCAAATTCTACTTTTGATTTAAATGGATAAAACCTAGCATTGATTACAATTCCTTATTTTGAGTTGTTATACTTGGCTCATGGTTTGAGCATGATTCTATAGGAAATAAATTGAATGGTCTGCATATTGGAAGGATTATACTTCTTATTGTATATATAACATGGCAATTTTCATAAACAATGTGGCCTACATGTACAAACAACATTGTTATTTAATATGTTTGGGGTGTGTTTGTATCATGGTGTTTTAGGTAGCATATATTGTTGTCCATGACTCCTCTACCACATAGATGTGTGATGCAGGTGGATGCTAGTTAGTTTTACTTGACCAATCTCTCTCCATTATCAAAATAGGCATGGAAATATATATATATATATATTCTTGTTGATAAAGGACACACATAGATTTGTCGAGCATTATGTATGGAACTGTTTGACACATATGCATACCTAGATTTGACGTTGAGTGCTAATGTCTAGAACAACAAACATATTTAGCAGGGTTGGCTTATTTCCATGTTGTAGTCGTATAAAAACATGTTTATGATGAAACTCTATACATATAATATGCATAGCTTTATTCTAGGGCATTGTGAACATTATGAAGTCTATAGATATAATATGCATAGCTATATTCTATTCATGCACAACTATATTCTAGGGAATTGTGAACATTATGAAGTTTATAGATCTATTTTTACATTGGTTTCTAGATGATACAACTGCAAATGGAAAGTATGATGTTAACATGTAGTATATACTTTTTGATTGGTATGGTAAGTAATTGATATCATGTTTATGTTTGTGGATGGTTGACATGCATGATGATGGTTTTGAGGAGCTTGCCAACAACAATTTTTCATGCTTTCTTAGACATTTTCAGCAATCTCCTTTTACCTAATGCACAAATTTTACATGTTACACATCATTGTAGTGTTTGATCTCATGTATGCATGCAGTCATAAGTATAAAATTATGCATGTTTCAGGTTAATTTATACACGAGCTTCGTGTTGCATTGATCATGTCTATTGAATGAATAATCAAAACAAGGATTGTTGCAAAGCAACTTAGTCCCTACATATTAAGGGACAATATGCAATGATTCTTTTATGACTGGTTAATGCTAATATTTATTAAAATGACAATTTAACGTTCTAAGATATTTCCGGAAACTCTCAGGCAATTTAATGTTCTAAGATATTTCCAGAAACTATCAGAAAAAGAAAACTAGAAAGATCTTATTTCCATTTTCAACGGTAGTTGCTGGAGTTTGAAATTGTCTCTGAAAAATAATGTGCGCAGAACCAGGGAATGGTGAAGAAAATAAAAGCGCCTTTGATAGAGATTGACCACCTACAGAATATATGCAGCAGGGATATCAGGCTCCTTGTTCGGCACAATACCAAGAATCCTCCTTTGATCGACATCATGGATAGAACAAAAATCGACAATGCTAATGAAATTCATAGATGAACCAACAAAGATTCGACTGACTAATGACTAACATTAGCATGCACTTATTTTCCATTTATGTCCACTCTCACACTGTGCTTCCAATTTTCTTTGATTTCATTGGCTTGATTATGGCAACGTAGCCCCTTTCGTTCTAATGCGTGTATATGAAAAGAATCCAGTATATTACAAGGACAAAACCCACTTAACCCTCGACCCATTGCTCTATTATTTTATTTCCAAATATAATTCATGATTGGATTGCAATATTAAGTAATTTACACTGATAATTAGAAATAGAGACGTGTTATTAGTCCCTACCAAAAGACTATAGCAATGATTTTGCTATTGATTTGACATTAATTTCCATTGACTTAAAAAATTTCCATTGAAAATCTAATGTTCTACATAAGAAATATAATTTTTTATTTTTTAATCTATAAAATAACTTATTTTTTTAAACTATCATTGGTTGAAAAGTTTGAGGCCTTATTGTGGCCTTCATGTTGTTCAAGAATTTAAAATAATTACACAATTAATATTTCATAAATAACCTCAATTAGTAAATGCATAATAATATTCCAACACAATTAAATTAAGATAATTAAATATAATGAATAATCATGTGTGGGCATTCAAACTGTAGGACTCCTATGAAAAAGGGGTAATGAACAGAAGTTGAAAATGGATTTTTTCAATGTAACAAGGCAGGCTGTGATGCAGGAGCATCGTACAAAGCCAAAAGCACGCGCCTAGCTAAAGGAGCAGTTGGACGCACAGATGGAAAAAGAGCACGTTTTTATGAAAACGTTTTGAATTTTGAAACTAAAGCATTAATGTAATAAGCTAGGAGGAACGTACTTGCATTTATATCTTGGATATTGTAAACAGATCTTGAGCGATTGCTCTCATTCGCTGGATTTAATAAGCATTTAAGTCTGTTAATGTAAAGTAGATGGATATGAATGTTAGATTAGACAATTTAGAAGTGTAGGAGGGAAAACGGATATAGACACCCTC
The DNA here is from genome assembly GCA_032191745.1 of Picea mariana. NCBI lineage: Eukaryota > Viridiplantae > Streptophyta > Pinopsida > Pinales > Pinaceae > Picea > Picea mariana. Next base: position 20,247 of record JASDQU010436644.1, read on the forward strand.
ACCCTTGTATTATTGTAACATTATCATCATTGAGAGATGAAGCAGAGAGTTGTAGAAAAGAACCTATGTACAGAAGCACTTGAGTTAATATATGAAGCTTTGACTCAATTTTCATGGTGTTGTGATGCTTATTGTTTACATTTGCTGAATGGTATGTCTACAATTGTTTTATTCTCTCTGTTTATGCATTTGCTTCAATGTTGGGTTAAATGTGTGATTTCATGTTAAGTGTATGAAGTCTGATAGAGGGGAAGAATGAGTTTCAATTGTTTCTCATCCTGAGAGTTCCTTTAAGGAGTGCAGTGAAACGTCCGCAAGGAGTGCGTTGACGAGGGTCTAAGTTTTATCTCGGAGAGATCAGGAGAGATATTGTTGTTCTCATTTCAGTTGAAGTGCAGGTGAAGCACAGAGTCGTGCAAGGTGTGCATAGGTTGGTTGAAGCCTTAGAATTTATCAACTAAGGGGAAAGTTGAAAGACCACTATTGCAAAGAGTGCACAGGGTCGAAGACTCAAATAACCAGAAGTTATTTGGAAGTTTGTCGCAAGGAGTGCGAGCAGGGATCTTTTTGAATACTTGAGTTTGCCAGAGAAGCTCGGGAGGGTTAACGCCTTTGAAATGTTCAAAGGGAGACGGAATTGAAGCCGTTGTATAGAGGTTAAGTTTAGGTGGAAGAACGTCGAGCCATCTTGAGGCTAGAGATCCTTGAGAAGAATGAATCGAGCGGTTAGAATCCTCTGTGGAGAACTCGCAAAGTTGCGAGGACCGTAGGATCTAGTGAAGTTGCAAGGCGATTAGGAGTTGGAAGAACTCACCACCCTAGCATCAAGAATCAACGTGGGTCGTTGATCTTGTCTCAAACCACATCATTGGATCATATTGCGAACTCAGGGTTTGTGAGTTTGGAGGCCAGACTAAATTTTTTGGTTTGCACAAAGTTCTGAGTTGCGAGGAATAGGGAAGAAGATCCAGGCCATTGGATCCAGGCCACAAGAGAACCGTGGGATCTGAACTTTCATGGTTATAGCCTATCGGGGGTTCGAAACTTGAGAGAGTTTCTTCTCGACTGCAGAAGTCGTGAAGTGCCGAGCGCCGAGGGCTCGTGCAAACACGTGGCCCATCCGTAAGTGGGGATCACGTGGCTGACAGGTGGCGTGACAATAAAATGCCCAAAGAAAGGTGGAAGTAGTGACAGGTGGTGGACACGTGTCTTTTGGAAAGGGTCAACCCATCGTTGACTTATCGCGAGTCGCGGATTCGCAAAGGAGGAGTAGAAGAAATCAACACTTCAACTCGTGAAGTTGCAAGTTGCGAGAGGTGCTAGAGTTAGTCTCTAGCTGGCGGTCACTTGAAGAAGTGCTAACAGGGAAGGAGCCATACCCGTATCGTCATCTCGGTTATTGGTGGTTTGCAAAAGAAGAGTCGAGGGTCTTTAACTCACGAACTCGTGAGATCACGAGTCATGAAGGACGCTTGCGTTAAGGCTGGTTGTAGCTGTTGGAGGAAGTGAAGCTCGTGCCTAGTGCTTGTGTGCACAAGTGGGGTTTTCGAAGGACCTATGGATTAGATTCGTTGAAGGTTTCAGCAGGGAACCGAAGGAGTCACTTCGATGTGTGGAAAATTTATAACGATCCTGTACGGATCCCAGATCGAGGGTAGNATCTGGGATCCGTACAGGATCCCAGATCGAGGGTAGGGGGGGGGTTTTCATCAGTGTGGTATCAAAGCTATAGTTCAAGTTCTTTTCTTTCTGTAGCAGAGAAAAGAGGAACATTTTATAGTCATGCCGTCAAGAAGAAGAGACAAGCCAATGCCAATGCCTAATCCAGCAGTGGAAAGAGAAATGCGTGAATTACATGCCAGGCTTGATGCCATGGAGACAACACAGAGGCACACAGTTGATGCTGGGGATATCAGCGAAGCTGAAAGTGAAAATGAAGATGGAAACGAAGGAGAAGAAATTGCAGTCGAAGATGCTGCAGATGAATGCCTATTCAGGGCTGTTGCAAGGATAGGTGCCAGAGAAAAAATGGACATTCCAGTGTATGAGGGAAACTTGGATGCTAAAGAGCTTCTAGACTGGATTCGAGCTCTGGATAAATACTTCAACTATGAGGATGTCGAGGAAGACAAGAAGGTCAAACATGTCGTCACTAGACTTAAAGGGCATGCAGCACTATGGTGGGATGAACTGCAGGTTGATAGATGCTGCAAAGGCAAGCAGAAAATCAAACGCTGGGATAGAATGGTTGCAAAGATAAAAGCCAAATTTATACCCAAGGATTATCAAATCACTCTGTTTCAGAGGATGCAGAATTTGAGACAGAAGCCGATGTCAGTGAAAGAATACACTGAAGAATTCTACAAGATAAACATCAGAGTAGGTCATCAGGAAAGCGATGATGAAAAAGTTGTCAGGTACGTGAATGGTCTACGATCTGACATTCAATATGAGATGAGCATGATGACCATTCGGAATGTGGAAGATGCTTATCAGATGGCTCTAAAAGTTGAAGAGAAGTTGAGCCGAAAGAAAGGTCAAAGAGGTCGAGGCAGAAGTCAAGCCAGAGGTAAAACAATTGCCCAAGATAGGACTCAGAAACCTAAAGAAGAGGGAAAAAAACCTCAAACTCAACCTGAGAGAGGAGGAAGCTCATAGGGAAGGCAGTATGCTGATAAAAATACTTTTCCTCAAGCCAGAGGAAGAGGAAGAGGTAGAGGAGGTGAAGTGAAATGCGTCTATGGAAAAATCGAACATAAATCCTATGAGTGTCCAAATAGAAAGAAATATGGTGGTGAAACTCACATTGTCGAAGCTCAAGGAAGGAATGTTGAGGCAGAAGACGCTGAGGGAAGAATATCTTTGATGATGAGTAAAGTTTTCTTGAAGCCAGAGAAGGAGGCAGAGAACCCATCCCAAAGAAATAGTTTGTTTTAGACTGCTTGCAAAACTAAGGATAGAGTATGCAAGGTCATAGTGGACAGTAGTAGCATAGACAATCTCATATCTATAGAGATGGTAGAAAATATGGAGCTGGAGACTATTGTACATCCAAGCCCATATAGAGTTTCGTGGCTACAAAAAGGACATCAGGTAAATGTCACTAAACAATGTTTAGTTGAGTTTAAAATAGGAGGATATAAAGATGAAATATTATGTGATGTCATTCTCATGGATGTTTGTCATCTATTGTTGGGTAGACCATGGCAATATGATAGAAACGTGGTTCATGATGGGAGAAAGAACACGTACACCCTAGAGAAAAATGGTAGAAATTACATGTTGCTGCCGATTAAGGATAAAGAGGTGAAAACAGAGATGAGAAACATTGTACTTCTCATGAGTGGGAAGGAACTTCCTAATTAGGTTAAGAAGAAGGAAGATACACAATTTATTTTGGTCAGGAAGCCCAAAATTGTTTTGACCAGTACGAGAATAGATGATCTACCAGAAGAAATCCAGGAGTTGTTGGAAGAGTTTGCTGATATAGTAGTGGATGAAATACCTTGTTCGTTGCCACCTATTAGGAGTATAATCCATCATAGCGATCTTATACCTGGATCTAGTTTACCGAACAAAGCAGTGTACAGATTGACGCCGAAGGAAAATGAAGAGGTTAAGAGACAGGTCCAGGACTTAATGGACAAAGGATTGATTCGAGAGAGCTTGAGTCCATGCGTTGTTCTGATAGTGCTCAGCCCAAAGAAAGATAGAGGCTGGAGAATGTGTACAGACTCAAGGGAAATCAATAAGATTACCATCAGATACAGATTTCATTACCAAGGATGGATGACTTGATGGATTTCTTGAGTGGAGCAAAGTTCTTTTCAAAAATTGAATTGAAAAGAGGGTATCATCAAATTCACATGAGAGAAGGTGATGAAAAGAAAACAACATTCAAGATGAATGAGGGGCTGTATGAATGGCTTGTCATGTCATTTGGCTTAACGAATGGGCCCAGTACTTTCATGAGGTTGATGAACGAAGTCATGAAGGATTTCATAGGGAAATTCATCATTGTATATCTTGACGATATATTAATTTTCAGCAAGATAGAAACATAACACTTAAAGCATTTAGCTGCAGTAATGAGGAGATTACAGCGAGAGAAATTGTTGATTAATATGAAGAAATCATCATTTATGAGAACATAACTCATTTATTTGGGTTTTGTTATCTCTGCAAATGAGTTGAAAATGGATCCAGAAAAGGTAAAGGTGATTAAGAATTGGTCATCACCGAAGAGTGTGTTTGAAGTACGAAGCTTCCATGGTTTGGCTAGCTTCTACAGGGGATTCATCCAAAAAATCAGTGGAATTAGTGCACCGATGATGGATACGGTGAAGAAAAGACATAAATATTTTTAATGGACAGAGGAAGCAAAAAAGATTTTCAATCTACTGAAAAAGAAGATCACTGAGCAACCAATTCTGGTTTTGCCAGATTTTAGCAAGACATTCCAGGTCAGATGTGACGCGAGTGGATTTGCAATTGGAGCGGTCTTGAGCCAAGACGACAAGCCAGTCGCATACTTCAGTGAAAAACTGAATGAAGCAAAGATTAAGTACTCCACATATGACAAACAGTTCTATGCAGTCATACAAGCACTAAAGAAATGGAGACACTATTTGGTTCCCAAGGAGTTTGTTTTGTACAACGATAATCATGCTTTGCAATTTGTGACTCGACAGGAGAAGTTGAACCAAAAACATGCTAAATGGGTTGAATACATGCAGAATTTTACTTTTGTGATTAAGCATATTTTTGGAACTGCTAACAAAGTTGTTGATGCTTTGAGCAAGAAATGTTTGCTTATGCAGGAATTCAGAGTCAAGACTCTGCGTTTTGATAACCTTAAAGAAATGTACAGGGATGACCCAGACTTCAAGGAAGCATATGAGGCATCTGAGATTCCAATTCTCAAGGATAGAAGTCAATGGATTGAATACATGATCCAGGATGGATTATTGTTCAGGGGAAATCATCTATGTATTCCAAAATTCTCCATGAGGGAGAATTTGCTGAAGGAAAAACACAGTGGAAGATGCCAGTTGGGAGGATGAAGCATAAATTCAAAAGAATGGACAGACCGTGCAAGAGCTTATGAACAGGAGTTCATGAAAATTTTCAAGCGAGGGAGTATGATGCAGGAGCATCGTACAAAGCCAAAAACACGCGCGTAGCCAAAGAAGCAGCTGGATGCGTAGATGGAAAAAGAGCACGTTTTTATGAAAACGTTTTGAATTTTGAAACTGAAGCATTAATGTAATAATCTAGGAGGAATGTACTTGCATTTATATCTTGGAGATTGTAAACAGATCTTGAGCGATTGCTCTCATCTGCTGGATGTAATAAGCATTTAAGTCTGTTAATGTAAAGTAGATGGATATGAATGTTAGATTAGACATTTTAGAAGTGTAGGAGGGAAAACGGATATAGACACCCTCACCCTTGTATTATTGTAACATTATCATCATTGAGAGCTGAAGTAGAGAGCTGTTGAAAAGAACCTATGTACATAAGCACTTGAGTTAATATATGAAGCTTTGACTCAATTTTCATGGTGTTGTGATGCTTACTGTTTACATTTGTTGAATGGTATGTCTATAGTTGTTTTATTCTCTCTGTTTATGCATTTTCTTCAATGCTAGGTTAAATGTGTGATTTCATGTTAAGTGTATCAAGTCTGATAGAGGGGAAGAATGAGTTTCAATTGTTTCTCATCCTGAGAGTTCCTGTAAGGAGTGCAGTGAAACGTCTGTAAGGTGTGTGTTGACGAGGGTCTGAGTTTTATCTCAGAGAGATTAGGAGAGATATCGTTGTTCTCATTTCAGTTGAAGTGCAGGTGAAACACAGAGCCGTGCAAGGTGTGCGCAGGTTGGTTGAATCCTTAGAATTTATCAACTAAGGGGAAAGTTGAAAGACCACTGTTGCAAAGAGTGCACAGGGTTGAAGAGAAGCTCAGGAGGGTTAACGCCTTTGAAGTGTTCAAAGGGTGATGGAAATCGAAGCCGTCGTATAGAGGTTAAGTTCAGGTGGAAGAACGTCGAGCCATCTTGAGGCCAAAGATCCTTGAGAAGAATGAATCAAGTGGTCAGAATCCTCTGTGGAGAACTCGTGAAGTTGCGAGGACCGTAGGATCCAGTGAAGATGCAAGGCGGTTAGGAGTTGGAATAACTCACCACCCTAGCATGAAGAATCAACGTGGGCTGTTGATCTCATTTCAAACCACGTCATTGGATCATATCGTGAACTCGGGGTTCATGAGTTTGGAGGCCAGACCAAATTTCTTGGTTTGTGCAAAGTTCTGAGTTGCGAGGAATAGGGAAGAAGATCCAGGCCGTTGGATCCAGGCCATAAGAGAACCGTGGGATCAGAACTTTCGTGGTTATCGCCTATCGAGGGTTTAGAACTTGAGAGATTTTCTTTTCGACTGCAGAAGTCGCGAAGTGTTGAGCACCGAGGGCTCGTGCAAACACGTGGCCCATCTGTAAGTGGGGATCGTGTGGCTGACAGGTGGCGTGATAATAAAATGCTTGGAGAAAGGTGGAAGTAGTGATAGGTGGTGGACACATGTCATTTGGAAAGGGTCAACCCATCGTTTACTTATCGCGAGTTACGGATTCGCAAAGGAGGAGCAAAAGGAACCAACACTTCAACTCGCGAAGTTGCGAGTTGCGAGAGGTGCTAGAGTTAGTCTCTAGCCGACGGTCACTTGAAGAAGCACTAACGGGGAAGGAGCCATACCTGTATCCTCATCTCGGTTATCGGTGGTTTGTGAAAGAATATTCGAGGGTCTTCGACTCACGAACTCGCGAGATTGCGATTCACGAAGGACACTTGTGTTAAGGCCTACTGTGGCTACTGGAGGAAGTGAAGCTCGTGCCTAGTACTTGTGCGCACAAGTGGGGTTTTTGAAGGACCTATGGATCGGATTCGTTGAAGGTTTCAGCAGGGAACCGAAGGAGTCGCTTCGACTCGTGGAGAATTTAGAACAATCCTATGTAGATCCTGGCCCGAGGGCAAGGGCGGGTCTGCGTCAGGCTGTCAAAGTAGATGAGACGTCCTCTCAAAATCAGAGTGGAGTCCCTTAACGTACGAGAGATGACAAACAATAGGCCGATTAAGAGGATTTCCCTCGTGAAATAAGTCCCACAACGTGCATCTACAAACGTTGATTGGAAGTTTTAACGTTGTATCACTTTGGTGTAGTGTAAACACTTTATGTTTTTATTTGGCGATTGTTACTGTAATCTGGCAATGGGTTTGTTCTGATAATTTTAAAGCATTTAGATTGTGTTTTTGAATGCATTAATATCTTTAAAAATGGTTTTTTAAGATATTTTTTAATTATTTTTCTAAAATTTTAGACAAAATCTATCATTAAAAAAATATTATAAAAATAGTTAAAAAATAAAAACATAGAACTTTGAATACAATGACTTCTAGGTCTTATTAGTCCTTGCCAAAGCAGGACTATAGCAATGAGTTTGCTATTGATTTGACATTAATTTGACATTAATTTCCATTGACTTAAAAAATTACCTTGGGAAACCTAATGTTCTACATAAAAAAATACAATTTTTTTTATTTTTTAATCTATAAAATAACTTATTTTTTAAAATTGTCATTGGTTGAAAAGTTTGAGGCCTTATTGTGGCCTTCAGGTAGTTCAAGAAATTAAATTAATTGCATAATCAATATTTCATACTCCCATAAATAATTTTGTCCAGACCCCGGCGACCAACTCATCGACAAACTAGTTTAACATGGATCCGTAAGAACTGGTTTAGCATCCATGGTTTACGAGATTGTGGTCATTACAGAAACTAAGCATGCAAATGTGAGCAACTGAGATTTCTCGGATCCTCTATTTACTCCACATAATTTTGTTACAGTCTGCACGCTAATCGACAAAAGTCCAGCAATGCACCGCCACATGCATGGGCTTCTCTATAAGACAACATAAAGCAAAATAAATAAAGAAGTGACACTAGAATCTACGCAAAAACGCATCCCTGGTTTACCTATCATGCCAAGCCATCAATACTGAAAGGATTTAAGTACCATGCAGGGCATATTTAATATTATGTATTTTGCAGCAAAATATTTAATACTTTATACAGTGTATAAAGTATTAAATGTTTTATTATGGAATGCATATTTAAACATTTTATGTCAACCACCTATTTTTTAAAGTAAAATGGAAAACAAGATTAAATATTTTCTAATTGGGTTTCAACTTAGAGGTTCCATTCATACATTCCGTTTCCATATTGAAATAACTAATATTAATATGAATAATAGATTACAATCATAATAAATATAGTAATATTAATAATCAATTATAATTCTAATGAAAAAATTAATAATAATAATTAATTTCACTAATGAATATTAATATTAATATTAATATTATATTATAATGATACTAAATATAGTTATAATAATAATCAATAATAATTATAATAAAAATATTAATAGGAACAATTAATTTCACTAATTTAATAATCAATTATAATTATAATAAAAATATTAATATTGATAATTATTTTTACTAATTTTTAGTAATAAAATTTAAATAATAAACTTAATTATATATATGAGATTTTAAATCATTATTATTATCAATTTTCAAACCTATCAAAGAGAGGGACTATGTTATCTTGCAACTCTTGTTATATTTTGAAATATGATTCATGATGATTAGATTGTAATGCAAATAATTTCCTAAGAAATAAAGACTATATAAAAAGGTGTGAGAGGAGGAGAAAATGCTAGAAACGTGTATGAATAGGAGTGGGAGAAAGAGCAAAAGCAATATACTAAAATTGGTCGACAGCAAATACCACTTAAACTCCTATTTATTGGTGTACTATTTGGCAGAATCACCGTGCAGCTTTGAGAAGAATGATGTGAAAGAAAAATTGTTTGAATTAATCCCATCATCCCCAATGTCTCCAATAAAATCGGGCTTTGGGTGGTAGAAAGGGGCAGTGAATGTACATTTATGTCACTTCATCTCTGTCCTTCTTGGATCGTTGTTTTGGATTTTCCTGGAAAATTCTTTGCGTGGGGTATCAACTTACCAGTACCACCTTTGCAGAATCCCATTATGCACTGGCCGCCAATCAATCTCAAAATCAGTTATATATATAACTGCGTCCACTACCATAGATTCACAACCATATTATTTCTCTGGCAATACTTTCTGCTACTTCAAGCTTCCTGCTGCTTCCTGCTGTTGCTGCTTGAAGATTAGAAAGCACAATGAAAGGCTAGAGCTTTCGCTATGGCTTCAGCTGCTGAATCACCTAAAAGTAGATTGTCTCGTGCGTTTGAAAGGTCTAAACCTTAGATAGCCATGATTTCTCTGCAATTTGGATATACGGGTATGAATATTATTACCAAAGTTTCTCTCACCAATGGTATGAGTCACTACGTCTTGGTCGTCTACAGGCACGCAGTTGCCATGGCCATTATTGCTCCCTTCTCTTTTTTTGTAGAGAGGTATAACTGCTTGCACGTCATTACTCCCCATTCTACATATTGCTTCATTGTGTTGTTTTCCTTCCTTTCTCTACTAATTTCAATGCAATTTTAGGTGACCAGACAAAGACTTGATTGTTTTTGTTTGCAGGAAGGTGTGACCAAAACTCACGTTTTCTGTTTTCTGTCAGATTTTCGCACTAAGTTTGTTGGGGTACTTAATTAACATAAGATTGGTCCACTTAGTTTTTCATGGTCCGTTTGTTTTTTTATCATTTTTGTTATCAATTATATAAATTGTAAGATTGTTGTTATTTCGAAAGGTCTACATCTATTGACAATGGACACAATTAATGATCTTTTAATCTTAAATTCTAATTTGATGGCTAAGCATTGAAAATGCTGGCATATTTTTAATCGTCCTCCAAAATCAATGCATCAGATTTATTATTCATAACTTCCTTGCATTTATGAAGGCATCCATTAACATGTTTACTTTTTTACATTTACCTAATCACATTATAAATTTACTGTAAAAATACATAATTACCACATTCAAATGATTAAGAAAGATTAAAATATATACAGACCACGTTCATATCATTAAGAAACACTCTGCACATATTTCATTTTAATGACAATCATTCATTTTTTGTATTTGACGTTTTATGTGCGCTCTGTGTTGAAGTCACGGCTCCCCTTTCGGCGTTCTCCAGCGGCGAGTCGGCTGTGCTAGTATATGCTCATTGAGATGTCTATGAGGCCGCATAAATTGTACAAAGACAAACAAGCATTATGAGAATACAAACATGCATTATGTAAGTGTAGCGGATTTGCCGTTCAACTTCCAACCAAGGCTAACTCCGTGTCCACGTGTTTTTGTCCACTCATGTAAGTTGGAGACGTGGTGTCTTTATACCCACGGTGGCCATGCATCCTGTGAAGGAACGCATGTAAATTCATTCCCATGCCATCTCATTGCTAGAGGGGATCAAATCTCGGTCTCTCATTGTTAGAGGGGATCGAATCCTGGTCTCTCAGGTCGGCCTACTTTTTCAGTTAAACCGCTGAATTCCAGAAAAGAACATATTCACTTACCTTTGCTCAACAAA
>JASDQU010436644.1:48714-72323 GCA_032191745.1 Picea mariana
TTAACAAGGAAAGAAAATTCTTACCACATGTTGGAATTGGAAATCATCAATTTCAAAAATATAAATGAAAGTACTAATGCATATATAATGACTCAAATTGAAGAAGCTAAGAAAAAGGAATAAGCTCAGAAGATCCAAATAACTAAAAAGGAAGAATCGTGCCAAATGTTTGAATTAGAAGCCATCAACCTCAAAAGGATTCAGCTAGAATACGAGGAAGAAATCAAAAAATTGAAAACTAAAGTTTTTGATCTAACAAAAGATATGGAAGAATTGAAGGCATATGACAAAACTATTAAATGAAAAGAAGTCTTGGATGACACAAAATAAATAGTCAACAATATAAAGACTCATCTTGAACATGCTAAAAAAGTGGAAGAAGCGCTTAAGATTAAGTTGACTAAAAAGGAATAATTATGTCATATATTAAAGTTAGAAATAGTCAATATCAAACAGATGAATGAAAAGACAAATAAGATTGTCAATTTCCAGAATAGCTCAGCTATTCTAGATAATATTTGGAAGAGCCAAAGATCAATTGTTGACAAAACTGGTCTTGGATACAATAAGAAAGAAAATCAGATGACAGATCTCTCAAGCCAAAATAAAATCAATAATGCACACACCTTCAATGGCTATTGATTTTCTTGTCATAGTTTTGGCCATAAAGCAATGGACTGGAAGAAAATAGAGGAAGGATATATAAAATCCAAAAACTCAATTAGATGTTGGAGATGTAATTTTGTTGGGAACACAACAAAATCTTGTCATACAATGAGATGTTACAACCATGATAGGTTTGGGCACAAATCCCAAAACTGCAAGAATACAAAAAGTCAATATTTGAATAAGTCATTCAAGTCAGTGACAAAACCTAATAAAAGTTGGAAGAAGAAAGGATATGACAAATCTCCAAAAACACAATTAGAAAGAGAAGATCCAAAAATAAAAATATCTCATAGAAAGATATGGAGAAAAAAATCTGAAGGAGAAAGCAAGAAAGATGTTACTACACCTGAAAATGAAGAAATTAATAATAAGAAAATGATGGATGAAGGTCCTAATAAAGAATGTGAAATTCAATATGAAATAAATCAAGCTCAAGAAAAGGAAGTACCTATAAAGGAATATGGGACAATATCAAATTATGATGATGTCATAAGTTGTTAGCAAAAGAAAGAAAATACAAAAAGAAGTTTAAATTGGTTTTTACAAAATCAAAGGATTATGCCAAAGAGTTTTTAAAATAACATATGTAAAATCTTGACTATGTATAGATTAGTGGTCAAAATAAAAATCATTGGTAGGGTTAGTTGTAGAATACAAGAATAGGAAAAAATAAAGGTAGCAGAGAAATTCAAGGAGTAACATTCAACAAAGATCAATTGATAACACAAATTGGTATTTAAATCAATTAGTATAATTCCTCAATTCATATTCATGTGAAATATCAAAGAAGAATAAGAAGCAGAACAAAAAGATCGGTAAGATTCATACTCTTGTTCTATTTGACAAAGGAAAGTCAGTAAAAACTTAGGAGGAGTATTTTGGTTATTAAATAAGAAATTAATTAGATTAAGTTTTGAAAGACTTGATCACTAAAATTGGGTATCACTACAAAATTGGTATCAAGAAGAATACTTATTTGAACACAAAAATCCCAATCAACTGAGATAAGAAGTTACTAAATTAACAGGGGAAGAGACCTTGTCAGAAAAAAAGATACCCTTTCAGAAACAAAGGGGGGAGAGTAGTCAGAGGCAGAGAGAGAATATTGGCAAGGGGAGTTACCCAAGTTCATATTTTGGTCAACAAAATGTAGATAGACAGAGGTCGATCATAAGGGGATCAACCATTTTCCATTGATGTCAAAGGGGAGAGTAACTTCATAGAGAAAATCATCATCACAGGGGGAGTTTGAGTATGAATTTAGTGTGTTTCCCTCAATGACAAAGGGGGATATTGTTGGACATATTGTCTTTAGTATGTTGTCATTAATGTCAACAGTCGATGTCATTGTGATGTGATGATAAGTTTTTATGATGAATTTTCATTGATAAGTTATCATTAATGAATTGTCATTGATGTCAACAATATAACAGTTAGCAGAGAATGAAAATGTCAAACAGTGTGCGGAGATTCAAGATCATAATCAAGGACATTAATCAAAGCTCAGAAGGAAGAGTGCATTGTAGAAATGTCGTCAGGATCGAAATCCCCACAGGACAAACCATGACTGTTTGAGACGCAAGCGCCAGATCAAGGGCAGGGATTGATTGTAGAGAGCGAAGGGAGAATTAAACTATACATTATTTCCAATCCCGCAATTATTCTAGATCATCAGATCTCATTGATTCAAAGATCAATGATTGTGGTTGACCCACCAAAAATTGCACAACTTCAATTGCGGAGTTTGGGAGACGAATTAAACCACATGCAAGTTACAGTTCTGCAATCCACAGTGACCATTGGATCAATTTAAGTGGAAATATAGGATAATCAAAGACGAAGACCATTCGATACGAAGTCCCAAAGTAAATGAGGACCTTTCGATCTATTCAGAGTGCGACGAGGTAGCAATGGTCAACTTCAGCGCTGACCACTTTGGGAGAAAAGGGTTGAGAACAAGTAAGATCACCCGAAGGTAAAAATCCTGAAGTAAATGTGAACCGTCTGATATGAAGAACACATCAGGAGATATCAGGACCATCAGATCATATTTAATGGAAGGACAGAGTAAGCCACAAATGTCTCGAAATAGACGTAAGTCATCTGATCTAAGGAAACACTTCAAAAGATATCTTGACCATCCGATCTATAAAGTGGAAAGATAGGATAAGAAAAGATGAAGACCAGATCCCCTAAGTCCTGAAGTAAATGAGGACCATTGGATCTGAACAATACATGATGGTCGTTGGATCAAAATAGTGGTCAACTTCGACGCTAACCACTTCGGAGAAAAAGGATTCAGAACATATGAGTTCACCTGAAGGCCGAAGTTCCGAAGTCACTCTCAGTCGTCGATCTGAGATACATTTCAGGAGTTAGGACAATCGTTATATATAGGATAAGAACATGTGCCACATGAGGAGATCCATGTCAGCAAGGACATGTGGCACAATTAGATGATGACAAGTGTCAAATTGCAGTTGTCATTTCAGGTATGCGTAAGTCACAAATATAAGTGACATGTGGAAGCCACTTAGTCAGTGCCACATCAACAAGTTACATCACTCCGGGAGTTTTGTACTTTGGGAGTTTCACCACTATAAAATACCCGAAGTCCCTATGTTCTGAAATGAATGAGAACCATTCATTGTGTGAATAAAACCCAATCATCCGATCTACTTCGACGAAATGAACTCCGGAAGATTGAAGGAATGTGAAGGAGAAATCACCCGAAGCATCGAAGGTCGAAGTCAATGTTAACCGATGATCTACTTCGGGAGCTTTCCCAACAGATGATCAAGTATAGTGGAAGGATAGCGTAAGTAGAGGTGTTAACTGACAGCAAGCGGTCACCACCACTTTATGACTCATTCAGTAGGTAATCACTTCAGAGGAATTGCTACTCCAGAATTCAGGAGCCATGAATAGCCGAAGTTCCGAAGTAAATGAGAACCGTCCAACTCATCGTGACATTAAAACATGACTGTTGATCTTGACAAGTGATCAAGCACTTCTTTAGCTTAGTGCATGGTCACCACCTGTGGTCATATGGAATAAAGAAAAAAAGGGAAAAACAAGAGGCAACGCTCAAATCAATAAGCCTGTGGTTTTGCGCATATGGTCATATGTAAATGGTTTGAAGGAAGCACCTCATAAAGATTTAATTTGACAGAGAGTTAACACTAGAATAATACAGATAATTGATAAAAGATTAAAATATGATCTGTTTGTGAACCGGGAACACAACATAAGCATGAGTACGATATAATGAGTCGATCCATGTCTATGATCAACTCATGAAGACAAATGAACCTACACACAGTCATGATTAAAAGAGAGTTAATTTATGAGCATTATGAATAAAGGATAAAAGGAAAAATCATATTAATTAAAGATTAACACTATCATTTAAATGAAAAGGTACAATGGTTCAAATATCAAAAGACACAATGATTTAAATTCACACCAGTTGGAAGACTATATAAACAAGAAGGAATGGTGAGAAGATGTGTAGCTGAATTTGTTGAAGTATATATATTTATATATAATGGATTGAATGAAGGTTCATTCTATCATATTGGTGCATGTTTACAATATGGGTCTTGTATGAGGATTGGATTCCTCATATCTCAGTTGGATCTAAGATCAACAAGCTGGGACTTGTTATGAGGGTTGGATTTCTCATTTCTCAGTTGGATTTGAGAACTATAAGCTGGGTCTTGTAACAGAGAGATGGGTCTCTCATAATTGTTTGAAGATGAAATTCAAATATTAATCTTATGTATTCATACAAGTTAAATAAATAAATAAAGTATTTATTCTTTTATATATATTGATTGAGAAAATGAAATAAATATTTGTTGTTCAGTTAGTTTGTGGAAAGTGGAAAATTGTCCAAAGTTGTTTTACATTGATTCACCCCCCCTCTCAGTGTCAAGTATCCATTTCAACATACCTAGATAAAAACCAAATTAATAACATGGTTAAAATTATGTATGTATTCATTAATTAGAGATACATGAAAAACATTATGTATTTTAATATTTGCAGGAAAATAAAGTTTATAAGCTACGAGTACTATCCTTTCCAAAATTTCAAATGGTCCACAATATCTGGGTGCAAGTTTGGCATAGGCTCTAATATTCAGGGAACTCTTTTGTGTTTTCACTTTAATATACACATGCTCTATGAATTTGAATTCTTTATGCTTTATGTTTCTGTATGCATAATGTTTTTGATTGTCTTGGGATATATTAGCGTTATGTTTTATCTTGATAACTTCTTGCTCCATGTATTTCAACATTTATGGTCCAAGCGTGATTCTATTTACTTGGTTGTCCCAACTTACAAGTGTATTAAACCTTCTTTCATATAGTACCTCAAAAGGACTCAAGATGTTTGGTAACCATTATTATAGGAAAACTCTACCAAATGCATGTAGTCCTCCCATTCATTTGGTTTATTCTTGACATACATGTGAAGCATGTCTTTCAATATTTGATTTGTAATTTCTTTCTGCCCGTCTTTCTATGGATTATAGGTAGTGTTGAAATTTAATTGTGGATCAAATACTTTGAACAATACTTTCCAAAATCTTGATGTAGACTTTGAGTCTCTGTCAGATAAAATCATGGTAGGTATTCCATGCAATATAAAGATTTCATTAATAAAATTTAATGCAACATTGTCTTCTTTAAATGTGGACTTTATAGGGATAAGGTGAGAAACCTTACTCAAATTTTCAACTACAACCATGATGGAATCATGTTGTCTTAATGTATTCAGAAAACCTATAATAAACTCCATGGTAATTACTTCCCATTTCCATTCAAGAATGGATAAATGTTGCGATAAAATTGTTGGGTGCTTATGTTTCTCTTTAACCTGTTGGAATTCTAAGCATATTGCAATATAATCAAAAAGTTTGTTTTTCATTCCAAGACAAAAGTTTTTCTCGACCCTAAAGATAGGGTATGACGACTCCGCATTGTGCAAATGCATAGGCCTACAACGTCCAAAACCCAAAAGTTTGAAAATATGAATCCAAGAAGAAAAACCCTCCAGGAAAGAAAATTATGGTTCTAATTTATTTTTATGGTTCCTTGGCAGGTCTTCCATGGTCAATATGTTGGAATGTCATGAGAGAGAGCACGAAGAGGAATACTACTTCGTCGGGAATGACTGGGGAATAGTAATGGCCCTCCGACAGTGTGGGTTGTTGAAATTCTTCAATATTCAGGGTATGAGGGCCCAACTGAGACTCCTTGAGTACTTAGTTCACATTTGGTGTGTGAATGAGAAATATTTTCATGTGGGTTCCCACAAACTCACTATAGATATCAAGGATATATAATTCCTAACAATACTATCTTGTTGTGGATCACAGGTGACTCTCACAGGCAGTAGGGGTGGTGGTGAGCCTATGAACCACTACATTAGTGAACATTGTGTGTTGGGTACCTAGAAACATAGCAGCAAGGCCACTATCAGGGATGTCTAAGACTTGCCTCTCCGGACTATCCTCTATACCATCACATGCATGGAAGGGAATGTAGCTCCCCACATGGCTCTCCAAAGCAATTTTTAGTATGCATTGGAGTGTATGGAGCCTCGAGTCTTCAACTAGTGTGAAGGGGTTCTTAAAAGTATGAAAAAACAAGTTACCAAGTGCAGAAGTGGTGGGTTGAAACAATTCGGATATGGGTCGATTTTGGTATCCTTCTTCCTAGAGAGGGTCCCAGTTTTATGCTTGCAGATAGAGTGGGGTATACCTACTCCACGGGATCCGAGAATGAAGAGGTGGGTATACCTAATGGCCCAACATGCGGCCGGTCCCATCATTAACTATAACGATGTCTTCTTCGACTAGTTGAGAAATCAAATGCTCATGGTCAATGATTAGGCATATGTCGAGTTAGAATTCTGTGGAGATCCGTACCTATCTCTTCCCGAAGGTTCCCAATGGGGGGACATAGGTGAGAAGGAAATTTTGTTTTATATCATGTTTTTGTTATTTTGAAAGATATAAAATGTTTTTTATGTTGTTTGTCTGATGACTAATCAAACACTCTTCGAAAAATGCAGATGTGAGACCTTATCGTCCTCCAATTTCATCCCCTATCGAGAGGTGAGGGGAGAGAGGTGTAATATCAGGAGTAGATGCTGCTGACTTTGAGACCATATAATAAAATTTGGAGGGACTCACAATGAATATCCCAGATGCCTCTATAGATGATATTCCTAGTCATTATCAACGCCACACAGTGGGCGTGTCTACATCCATCGGTTGACTACTCCGTAGAGTAGTACGAGTAGTCGCATGTTATAGAAAGAAACATCCTTGATGCTCTATTGTATATGAAGCCATGTTATTCACATTTTTTATATTTTGGTCTTCGGAAAAAAAACCTTTATGTAAACTTTTATCGTTATATATATGAGGCTTCTACCAAATTACTCGTTGTATATACAAAGTGTGATTAGATTTTATAAATGTCTCAAATGTCTGTCTGGCACATAATTAGCCAATGCATCTGTTAATGTATTTAGACATCTAAGAATGTGTTGATATTCAATGTAATCAAAATGACATTCCAAGAGGCGAATTCGTAAATATACCCTTAACAAAGTAGGACTTCAGATAGAATAAACGTTACTCAACTGTAGGAGCACTAAATGTGAATCGAGTCATACAACAAGATGACAGATTCCAAGTGAACTAACATTGGTCAATAATTCGATGAATGCATTGTATTCCATGATATTGTTAGTTGCAAGACCAAGGAAAACACCATGTAGACTGATCAATTCATTAGTAGGTGCAGAGATTTCCCAAGAAGCAGACACTAAGTTTTGAGTACTGTGACTAGTACCATCAGCGAAGCCAATATATGGTAGAAAAGACACCGACATCTGAAAACCAATCACAACACAAGGTAAGTAGCTGAAGGTCTAAGGAAAACAACAAAAACGCACACAAGAGTATTATACACTAAAATACACAGCACTCATGCAAAAATGATTTAAGCATAGTACTTCTTCAAGTAAATCCCATTTATGGGTTCACTCAAAGGTATTCCATCATAATATACCAGTTCATAAGCTCCCTTCTAAAACACTTGTTTGAAAATATAAGGACCCCGCCACATGGGCTTGAATTTATCAGCCCCTAGAAAATCATGACCTTTCTCATAAAGAAGAACTAGATCACCTTCAGAAAAAATGTGTGGCTTGACATGCTTGTCATATTGGGCTTTAACACGTTTTTTTCTGAGTTTCAATAACTAAGGAAACATCACAACGGGTTTCGTCTAATTGCATCAAATACAAAAGACATTCCTCTTTAGGAGAGGTGTTAGGGAGAAGTTCGACGACTAGTTTCAAAGATGGTATCTCAGATTCAATCAACAAAATTGATTCGATACCATATACTAACTAGAAAGGTGTGAATCTTGTGGTAGACTTAACGGATGTCCGATAGGCCCATAATGTTAAAAACAACATTGTGTTCCAATTTGACTTATGAATTCCTACCATACATTGAAGCATAGTAGTGAAAAATTTGTTAATTGCTTCAACCTGGCCATTGGCCTACAGATAATAGGGGGTTGAGTTTTCATGGAAAACACCCAACTTTTCAGTAAGTTCAGACATCATAAAATTTTGAAAATGACTACCATGATCAGTAACGATGGCTTGAGGGACACCAAACCTAGTAATGATATGATTGCATATGAACAATGTTGCAGTTTTCTCAGTGTTATCAAATGTAGGCATCTCCTTGGCCCATTTAGTAAAATAATCCACAACTACAATAATGTATCCATGCCCCCCGGTCAAGTGAGGGTTACATGTCATGAAATCAATGCCCCATTTGGCGAATGGACCAATGGAAACTATAGGGTGGAGAGGACCGGGGTGAGATCGGATCTTATTGTTATATGTTTGAAAAGCATGGCATTTATGGACAACAATAATGCAATCATTAAACAAAGAAGGCCAAAAATAACCAACTCGTAAGATATTTTGGGCAGTGGCATACCCAGACATATGACCACCACATTCTCCAGAGTGACAGTCATTTAAAGGTTTCTTAGTTTCATCGTAGGTGATACATCATCGAAATACGGAATCAATACCACGACGGTAAAGGGTATCACCAAGAATGATGTATTGACGGGCTTGATACTGTATACGATGACGATTTGTACTAGAGAGAGCAAGTCGAAAATTTTGATTCTGGAGATAGATGATAATATCTTCGTACCATATGTTATCATAACTGATAAGAAAGAGGGATTCGTCAAGTAAAGAATCCTCTGCCACATTTTCTGTCTCAGTAGAGGGAAGTCACATATCAATTCGGCAAAAACCAAATATTTCTTTGACTTGGCACATTCAAACTCCAAGTCAAACTCTTGGAGAATAACTATCCATTTGGAGTACTTTCCCCCAACAATTGTTGAGTAAGGATATGTTGCATGGGGTTGCAGTCAGAAATGACTATGGTTCTGCGTAATAATATGTAGTGATGAAAACATTGAACAACTTGAACATCTACCAAGGCCAGTTTCTTCACATGTAGGTATTTGGTTTCGGTAGTCGTGAGACTCCGAATCAAATAATATATCACATGTGAATCATCCTCTTGGAATAATACCATAGCAATGGTAGAGTCTGAAGAAGCTAAGTACAAGAAATAATCTCATCTATATTCAGGGGGAAACAACAAAGGTGTATGGGTTATGGCTAGTTTCAAAGCCTCAAAAGTTTTGTTTGCAGTATCGTCCCATACAAAATTGTAACCTTTTTTGAGAAATCGAGTGAATCCTTTTGTTAATTCAACATAATTGGGAATGAATCGATGCAAAAAATTTGCTTTCCCTTGCAAACTTTGGAGCTGGCATAGTGTGGAAGGAGGAGGTAAATTGAGAATAGCCTCAACCTTCAAGGGGTCTACCCGAATCCCATATATAGACACAATAAAACTGAGAAGTCGTTCAGATTCCACACAAAAGACACATTTGTGTGGATTCAAATGTATGCGATAATAATGATAGCATAGGAAAATGACCCGCAAATGTGTCAGGTGATCTTGATGACACATGGAATGCGTCAATATATTGTCGAGATAGGGTTGTACAATGTGCTTAATATCATGAAAATCATAAGACATACCGCACTGAAAATTCACACCAACATTTTTGAGACCAAAGGGTAATTTCTGGTAGGCAAAGGTTCCCCAGGGGAAAATAGAAGAAGTCTTGTGTTGATCCACTAGTAAAATATTAATTTGATTATAGCCGGAGAAACCATCCATCAAGGAGAATATTTCACTCCCGGCACAGTCGTCAACGATCTAGTCAATGAAAGGGGTTGGATAATTGTCCTTAGGACAAGATTTATTTATATCCCTATAATCTACGCAAACGCATATCGTACCTTGTTTCTTATTTACTGGAACAATATTGGATACCCAATTGGTCAAAGCCACAAGATAGACAAATCCAACTTTAAGAAGTTTTTTAACTTCAAGCTTGATAGCAGCAGTT
Source organism: Picea mariana (assembly GCA_032191745.1). Lineage (NCBI taxonomy): Eukaryota > Viridiplantae > Streptophyta > Pinopsida > Pinales > Pinaceae > Picea > Picea mariana. Next base: position 58,935 of record JASDQU010436644.1, read on the forward strand.
TTGTGTGGATGGACTGGGCGAAGTCTTTGTCAAATAGGTTTAGCATCCAGATATGTATTAATCTCATGTACAACAATATCAATATCAATACCTGGAATTTCTTCATAACTCCAGGAAAAAACATCACAAAATTATTGAAAAAGGGATTTATAGGTGTGGACCTCATCAGCAGAACATGAGGCATCGATATGAAAATTTTCCATGAATCTGGGTTTAATTATGTGTCAAGAGGAATGGCAGGTGAAATGTTACTCAAGTTTCCTTCATACAAAACATCGTGTGTTGACTCAGGAACAGAAGAAATAACAACAACGGTCGACATAGTCGAAATCCATTGGTAGCTCTCTATGGTATCATGTTCGATGAAGAGAATGGAATGATGATGCCCATCATCCCATGGAGTATCTTCCATAGACATGACCGACATGATCATCTCATCAATAGAAAAGATCACGTGAAACGGATCAGGAGATGTATCATAGAGAGAAGGGGGACAAGGAGTTGTCAATTGAATAGCTTGATAAGAGGATTCGACCGGACTTAAATGCATGTGGTCTTTGTAACGAAGATAATCACTAAAGTCAAGTACTATCCACGGGTCATATGACTCGGGGGTTTCACGAACAGTGGTTGATATCATGTTAATCAAGGCAACAAAAGGAGGAGGAATATCAAGTGGTGGAATTGGAAATGTACCCATCAAGGTTGAATATTTTAAAAGACCCACACCGACATTCTCATAACCAGGAGGTGTCTTTGAGATAAAAGGTACATTTCTAGTATGGGAATCGGAATTAAAGAAGCTAGTTGGTCAACAATAATGACCTTTCCTTGGTTTCGGAAACGTAACACATGGAAAAGGGTAGACACAATTGCACGCATGGAATCAATCCATCTACGACCAAGTAGAAGGTTATAATCAAGTGGTGCATCAAAGACCTCAACCTCGACATTGACCGATATACCTTCTAACATAATAGACAATGAAGGAAGAACACCTTAAGGTTTAAAACCTGTACCATTGAAGGCCTTAAGATTATTTTGAGACTCGGTAAGGGCAGGAGAGATAATAGATTTCCAAAAAGTAACAGACATAATGTAAGTCGAGGCTCCTTCATCAATAACGGTTCGACAGATATTCTTGTTTTCAACAACAACTTGGATCTGAAATGCTAACTGACGAGGAAGCCTTGGAATGTGATCTTCCAAGTCAAATATTATCAAGTTGGTATCCATAGGATCAATTCCACCAATGGCCTTTAAAAACGCCTTTTGTTGAGAGTGACAACTTTGAAGGACTTCGAGATCTGACATCGCAGAGGGTGCTTGTGCAAGGTCTTCTACAATACTATAGTTTTGGGCAGCACATGCATGAGGATTGAATGAAGACTTTCGAACAACGCCCTTGGGAGGAGAATGAAGAATTGTATCGAGACCCGGTCGTTCGAGATGAAGAGGACCATTTGGAGGTGAAGTTGGGGGAGGAAGTTGAATCAACGAAGGTGGTATATCATCAACCTTATCTTTCGATGGAGAATAATCTTTAGCTCGAGTTGCGACTGCAACTTCATTCTTTTTCGAGTCACCAGTACACATAAGGAAATAAGATGAGGTAGAGAAGAGTTTTGTTTATGAATGACCAATTGGGTCTACTGATGAGAAGGGAAAGGTTGTGAAAAAATGACAGGTGTAGGAGTCTTCCCGGTCCCTTGGAGGAACTTATTAACCTCAACGTGTCTTGGACAATCTTTCGTGTAATGATCGTCACCACAAATAAGACAAGGGTAACACGGTTTACGTTTATATTTCTCATTAGAGGATTGAATTTTGGCTTTGTTATATTTTTTATTTTTATTTTTGTCTTCCTTATTCTTACCCTTCCCTTTCTTTTTATTTTGATTTTTTCCGGTAGGTGTAGATTGAACCGAATTAACTTCGGAATTTTTACTAGAAGGAGTAGGAGTAGGAGTATTTTGTACACTAGAGGTGGTAGATTTGGGATTGGTATGACTGACATGTGTGGAATGAGTCTCGGCATGAAAGGTTTCAATCACACCATTAGCAGCATGAGAAGCTACTGGAGGTGTTGGGGTAGGATTCGTAGAAGGGCGAGGAGCATCAGGGATCAAGTCATAAAGTGTGCCCATTTGCGAATAAATGAGATATAGATATTGAGCACGACTAATCGTCTACTCTTAAATAACGACACCTCCCATGGCCACATCACAGGCTATGGGCCCAATGAGTGATTTGGTAAACCACTCAACCAAAAGTTGATCAGGAAGGGGAACTTTGATTAAACGTCTTCTCCTCCTCCACTCATGGATGTGGTCAAAAATATGAGTGGAAGAAGATTGTTTAAAAGAACTCAAAATTTTGGTTCCTGTCTCATATCAAATTGGCAACTGGTAATGTGTTAAGAAGGCCATGGCTAAGGTATTAAAGTCAATAAACAATCCTCCAGGTAACTCAATGTACCGTTTTTCTATCGAACCCGTGAGAGTTCATTGGAAAAGTCGTAATCTTATGGAGTCATCCATAAATGAATTGGATGAACACCAAAGATGGAAAGTCATAACATGATTATTCGGGTCTTCTCTCGATCGACCGTCAAATTTAGGAATTTCAGATGGTAATTTGGTCAGTATGGATGGCCAATAAGGAGAATGTAAAATAGGATTATTCAAAATCCTAGACAAATCTGGTAAATCCAAAGTGGCTAGGAAAGGCAACTATCTATTCACTTGAGGAAACTGGTAGTTTTGATGAGGAAGTCTCGTAGGTATACCAGTAGGACCATAAGCAATCTGTAGATAATTAGACAGTCCTGACAGATTCATTTGTGGAGGGTTTTGATTAACATTAGGTATGTTCCCTTGGAAAGGAACATTAGACTGAAAATTTTGACCCCAAGTAGGATTCATAGAACCTGGATACGGTTGACCGAGATTAGGGGGTACAAAAGAATTAACTTGAGGATGTTACCCCTCGGACGGTTGTGGATTTCCTTGGAAAGGAAGATTCCAAGGTTGAGATTGTAACACATGTATATTTTGTCCATAAACTGGGTTATGGACTCCAACTTGAGGTTGTCCCCCAATCTGAGGTTTCCCCCCAAATTGAGGTTTCCCCCCAACTTGAGGTTGAACTCCAACCAGAATCTGAAAACCAGAAGCGACATAATGACTAGTGCCCCCAACTGGATTAGGGCCACTAGGGCCAGATCCTCCAAACAGAGGTGGAGGAGGGACATAAGGCCTCCCTAAGAGAACCTAGGTAGGTTTAGTAACAAACTGATTAGCAGTGTTATACCCAGGAGGAACAAAAATATTAAACCCTCCAAATGGATTCTGAGTAGGATTAGCAATGGAAGTGTTCAAAGAATTATACCCAGGGGGAAGTGACGAATTTGGTCAAAGTGAAAGTGGTGTTCCAATAGGAGCTTGAGTGATGGCCACATTTTCAATAGAAACGGTCGTAGTTTATGGGACCATAGTAGAATGAGCCATATGGATAGGAATAATTGAGTGAGAACCAACCAACAATTGGTATGAAACTGTGGTGACATTATTGGTCGTGCCAGTAAAATGGTATAAAGGTACCGTATAGGTAACACAAGTATCAGACATTTGCAATGCCATAGGTTGATTAGGACTCGATCCCAGGTTGCCATAAATATCACGTACTGAAGAAAGGGAAACACTAGGATTAAAAATTCTAGCAGTGTGAGCCGAGGTTCTAAATGATTCACTTTGAAAAAGTGGATCGTCTACTCCAGACCCTGGGTTAGGTCCAGTAGGTACTTCAGTGTTGTCAACAACAACAATTTCTCCCAATGAGTTCATTCGAAGAAAATGTGTGTCTTTTCTAATACTTAATAACATATTTGTGGGAAATCTAAATTTCTTTAAATAATCTGAAGCAATTCAGAACCCCTCTAAAGAGTGTGAACTTCCAACCTGTGAGGCTACTTCGTTATTGACTTATCCTTCAGGAGAGTTGTTAGCCCTCGACCAAGTTATGAGGAAACCTTGGTAAGGTTTGGACCACTTTTTGGACTTCGACACATTGGTCGATGAAGGAGCACCCAGGTGGAGATGAGATCGCGGATCTCACTGATTTTGCAGGCTATGTGGACCCAATAATGGGTTCTCTAGGGTTTTTGTAATGGGTTATTGGATGTCAGGCCATGGGGTTTACCCATGATTAGGAATTATTGTAAGAGATTGTAAAAGTACAAATAAGTAAGATTGTATTGTAGAAGGGAGTGAGAAGCCTTTGAAGCTAAGTGCAAGTAACTTGCAGAGCTTTGTGCAAGGGATTGTTTGTGTGTTAAGACTTTGTGCTTGATAGAGAGTTGGCTCTGTGCCTTGACCTAGTTTGTAAGGAGGATTTGGTTCTCAGTGCACATATCTCTTGTACTATGTGAAGATTGACTCTGTGGCTTGGTGCATAGGAGTAATGAAATGTAAGAGATTGAAGAATAATAAATAAGACGAAGTGGTTGGTGGATGTAGCCCCACACTGGGGTGAACCATGTATATATTTTTTCTTTGGTTTGCTTTGTGTTCTGTTTTTTATGTCATGAATATGCTCAGTGCTTTGATTATTATGTATGAAATATATATATTTTTGATGCTTAGTGCTTTACTTGTGTTAAATATAAATGAATGTTAGATCTAACTCAGTGCTATGTGCTAAGTGGTTGAAGTTCTTAATACTTATTGTTACTGCATCAATCTATCTTTGGGTATGTTAGGGGATGTTACTAAGGTTAGGAAATTAATGCATGTCATCTTCTAAGTGTTAAAATAATACCCTGTGAAGTGTTATTATCACAGATCTGTGTCCTAGCTTGGTTACAGACGCATGCATCCTGTAACCCCCCACCCCCCGCTTCTACCTCGGATGAGACTTCTCCTACCTCACAGGTGTTGCCAAAAGGGCCGGTATTTAGGGTTTTGTTGGTGCGTTGTTAAGCATTGCACCCTGGGTCTTCCCCTGTGGAAACAAATAGTTTCGTTGTTGGGACCTGAAACTTTGATTGTTGGGAATTGAAGTAAAGAAAAGAGAAGCTCTGTGCATAGATCTATTGATGAAGTATGCAGTACTCTACTTAAATTACGAATCTATGTGCTAAGAAATAAATCCAATCTGAAGAAAGAGGTAATATCCGAAAAGAGGTAAATCTTTGTGCTTTGATAAGAATAAGATAAGTGAAAATTTTTGTTTCGAACGCATGAATTTAAGTATGTTTAATAGATTATGTCCTAGTATGAAGGCTAGGGTGCAGTTGGAAGAAAGAGTTCATTTGAGAAAATTTGATGGAAATGAATAAAGATATGTTATTCCTATGCATAGAAATAATTTTTGGACTAATAAGTAGATGCAAGAACCTAGAAAGAATTTTTGTAGATTGCAGGTCCAACACTGTGATCCTAGTGTGCAATACATAAGAGGTTGGGGAATGTTTAAAAGAAAAAGAGGATTGACATTGTTCTATAATTGCATAAGACCAAGACATCTTGCTAAGGAATGCCCTGGTACAGGTCCTATTTGTCTTTGTTGTAAGATTGTTGGTCATGAGGTTGAGGATTGTCCAAGGATGATTGCTAAAGCTGAATGAATGAACATGAGACAAGAAAAATATGAAGGAATTCAAGAGACTAAGGGCATGTTAGAGAATCATAAAGAGAGAATCAGAGAAAGCTCAGACTACATTAGTACAGTTGAAAGAACTGATGGATGTTCACAAATATGACAGTTTAATAGATATCCTGAAAGTAAAACAACGCATAAGTGCAAGAATAGAAGACTTCGACATAGACTGTATCTTGGATGAAGAAACACAAGTAAATATTATGATAGAAGACACTTGGGAAATTTTGGGAAATCCTACCGTGCTACCTTCACTGGGAAGGATAGGCTTGTTTAAGGGTAAGATGATAACTTATGTGGAAGAGTAACTAATGTACCTATTGCTATTCATGGAACATTGACTGAAGAGGAATTTGAAGTCATTAAGTTTATTGGGGACAATGCCCCTTTCCCACTTTTTCTAGGTAAGATTTGGATTGAGAAGGACCAGATCATAAGGAAAGAAGAGGAAGAAGCTACAGAAAAGAAAAAGAAAGAACTAAGGAATTTCATAGCCAGAAAAATAGATAGACTAATAGAAGAATGAGAGGATAATTCGAAGAAACAAAACATAGTAACAACATAGGAGGAACTAAAAGAAAAATAATTAGCTATCAAGGTTGAAAGAATGCAAAAATATTTGAAGGACCTATCTATGCAAGAAATAAGAATACCCACCCAGGAAGTATTAAGAGAAGGGATATTAAATTAAACCTTTTCAGGGAACAACAATAGTGCGAAGCTACTACACTAGGAGAAGATACAAATAAGAATGGAAAGAGGACTCCAGAAACAGTTAGAGAGACTCAGATCACAGGAAAGAAGGCACGGAAGCTCAATAAAAAGAAATCTAATTTGGAAAAACTACAAGAAGTGACAAAGAACAAATGGAAGACTTCACAGACTAGAACCTCGCAGGAGACAGGCTCGGCTCGCAAGGTTTGAAGTTTGTTGGAACAACACGACCACACAGAATGAGACTTCACCCTGGCGAAGCTATATGACCATTGGAGGTGCCCTAACAATTAGAGTGACACTCCAGAATGGTTAGAAAACACATTTATGGGAGGATGGACCACTTTTGGACATTGAGACTGTGCCATTATGGATAGATTCACATTGATGGAATCATTCCTAGCCATTGGAAGAATCGGTTACAAGGCCCCACTTACTTAAATTTTTTATCGTTGCATTGGGACCACTTTTTGATACCCATGATTAACTGATCGAGGAAGAGAATTGATTGTGTGTCGAGCTGTGTTATCAGAAACTAGACCTCATTGTCCGTTTGTCTATCTCACTTACTCGTTCGCCTACGCCGACCTTTCTGTTTAAAAGTTAGAATGTCGAGCGAACCTAGTGACTTAGAGAAGTCTGACGAGGAAGTCCTCAAGAAGATTCTAATGGCCGACAGACAATTATCCAAAGATATCCAGGAATCGTCGACTAGGGGACTACAGGATTCCCCTTTGAATGGATGTTGTTCTGGTCGTGTCAACCCCATGATTGAGCAACGAAGTAAGCACTGCGGCAATCTGGCTAATACGAAGCAGATCCCGTCCATCTTGTTAGCGCCACCATTTTTATTTTTAGATTAGGGTCGGTCTTAGTCGATTCATGGCCTGTGTGTCAATTCATGTGAGGTCAGGTACTTAACAACAAAGGGGTCGAAGTCAGAAAGTGGTCGGTTGGCCCTTGGAGTTGATAAGGGATGTCAAAGTCAAAACATGTGTAAATAGTACGAGTCTGTTCCCAAAGAGTTGGGTCCTATTAAAAAGGGAGTTTCTACGTGCCCCAAGTCAAGGAAAATTGTTAATAGAAGCCGCGTCGGCAAGTGCAGCGACCATCATCATCTCATTATGAAGGCTGGAAGAATACAAAATCGTGGTGTTTGTATCACGTATGCCCTGCAACCCTTATCAACTATATTTTACATGTGTGGATGTGCTATGGAAAATCTACAGTTCGTTTCGAAAAATACAATCACCATGAATTCAATGTTCCTTGGCACGATTCCACCTCCCGCCTGCTCTGTTATTAATTACAGATGTTCTTCATGCATTCTATTTGCAAATCAGGCTTATGCATTGTTTGTAGTTTCCTCTTGCAAGACCAGTTTGATCAAGACCACTGCCTTAGGCTCGTGCCTAATCCACCGTGCGCAGGGAAAATATGCATCGCACCATGGTGACCTCCCAAAACATAAGGAACGGTGTGCGAAATGGCAGGAACATCGAGCCCAAGCCCTGAATTTTGATTTTAATCAATGAAGATATAGAGGTCAGAGCATCCTCTGAGCAGTTCGGGTGCATGGATTTTTGCAGGAAAATTAAAGGATTCAATACAAGATTAGCCAAGCAGTTAGCACTCAGTTTCGATGGATTCTGCACGGTGATCTCAGGTGTTATTTTTCAGGTAACCGAGGAAGCTGTGTCAACAGGAAAAAAACTCCCTCTATGTGGAAAAGATGGTTCAAAGGCATGCCTTTGGACGTGTAGTGCTATGAAGATTTCATCAAGTGAGATTGTTTAGGTGGGAAAATCGAGATAGGAATTTCGAGTAGATATTTCCAAGAACCTTTTCAGAAACTACTTGAAGTGATTAGGAGATATTTCACCTGCGAAGGGAGATTTGACAGGATACATTTGCATCACATTAGATTTTTGATGCACTTCATAGGAAAAAGGCCATTGAATCTACCCTTTTTCTTACACTAGAACCTCCGAGAGATGGAGGATAATGCCCAGGATAAAGTGGATAAGTCAAAAAGGAAACTCTCTTACGTATCTATGATCAAACTGCTCGTGTTGGAGAAATTAAGACAGTTTGGAAGCGACCAAGATTCTTTCTTACTCACAGTAGGCATCCCCAAGGATCCAAAAGGGTATTTCCCTCTGTGCACGTAAAGGGTTATATCACACCGCACAGAGGTTGTGTTGGAAGAGGCTGTGTAGAAAGAAGGAACATTGGAAGCCCTGTCCCCCCAATATTAAATTCCCCGAAGAAGGGGCAAGACAAAGAAGAATAAGTAAGTAGGGGAAAATCTGGTCCCAAGTGAACCCCGCACGAGGTCAACTGTCGAAGAATCACTTATGCACACCATTTGGCTGGAACCAGTCAAAGGTACAAGCCAAGAAAGTTTGAGCAGAACGAGAAGGAAAAATGTCGAAGGTGCAGATGTTCAAGAAACGTCCCAACAGGTGAAGCAAGAACAACTCGCTATCATCGAGATTTACCAGGAAAATAGGGAACTGAAACGACAGTTGGTAGCAAATACCCTTGAATTGTCATCATCGCAAGGCCGCGAAGGAAACGTGACATGGCTCAAGAGAAAACTCCAGGAGGCGCAAGATACAATCGTACAGCTATGCGAAACACAGAGGGTGTCATAAGAAAGGAAGGTGAAGCAGTTCAGAGAATGTGAAGCAGTCAAGGAGAAAGTCTACGCAGCTCTGGCCAACACGTAGAAGAAACATGATTAACTGAGTTCATTCTCATATTCTCAGATGGAGCACGGATCTTGACAGTTTTAAAGGAGGCATCGCCTTTAGGATATTTTGTCATTTTCGTAACGGCCACAAAAGTTAGCAACCACTTTCCACAAACGTACCCCAGCAAATGAGCACGCGACATAAATCAAGGCCATTACATTGGATTGCAGGAGTCTGACATAATACTTGATTGTTTAAATATCTCATAGAAGGAAGGCATTGACACATCACTCTCCCCATCATGAGACCTTGCTGACAACCGAATCCCTATGGTAGAATACAAGCAGTCATGATGCAACCAAATGCAGTTGTTTTTTATATTTGGAAAGGCGTCATGCGAAGAGCGATTTAGTGCAGAACAATCGGTTTCCTAAATTCTAGAGATAGTAGCTAGAGAGAAGGGTAACCCAAGCGGTGCCCTCGCCTATATATTTTATCTTTTCAATGTAAGCTAGGTTGGTTGGAAAACTAGTGTAAATAGTGACTATTGAATTTAGTTTGAGCTTGATTGAAACTTAATGCAAAATTCCTGAAGTTTGATGAAAAGATTCTAATTGTAGCAGTTGGATGTACTGTTTCCTTTCTTTGGGTACGTACTTCTTGTATTCTTTATTCATATCTATTTCTGTCTAAATAGGAACGTATTTTCAATCCTGGGATTCATTGCGCAGTGCCCTAGGATTCGCGCCATTTAGAAAAACTTTTTTCCTCTAAGTTAACTCTGAATTCATCCTCAGTGGTTCTCTGAGTTACTTCATGTGTTTTTCTCCCACCACACACAACGATTTTGCACTAAAGAATTTTTCTCTCTTATCCTTTATCCTCTCAAGTTCAGTCACCGATTCATTTGTTTCTATCATTTTTTTGAACTGACTCCATAGCCCAAGGTCTTACTCTCTTGCGCCAATATAACCATAACTTATTATTTCAAAGGTGTTAAATCTAGCTGATAGCCCAAATCCATATCCTGTACCTAAGACAAAGTATCCTAAGAGATCCTTCTCCAGGTCCAAAAGTCTAGTTTCAGGTCTCAAAGTTGTTTGTAGGTTGCCTTTGTCATTCGTTTTTGAGCCAAGCAAAGTTTACAAAGAGCTAACATTCTGGCGCCGTTGCCGGGGACGGAATTGAATAAATTTTCCCTGGGAGAATGACTAAAGTTATATTTTTGACCCCTAAGGTTAACAAAGGGACAAACATATATATTGGCTGAAACATGTACCCTGGCGAGTGTGGACGATTAAATTCGCAACGAAGTTTGGCCTGCAAAGTATTGCTAAAACCTATTATTTTAAAAACTAAATAACAGTAGTAGGTCGTACCCCCTTGTACTATTGAATATCAATTCTGGTGTTATTCAACACTACTTTCGTGGCTGACGATATCTTGTTTTATTGGATAATGGATCAGGCATTTTATACAGGGTTCCCTTGCTATTTCATTATCAATTTATACCAAAATTTTCCAGGGTATCATTGTTGACTGTTCTTAGATTTAGGACTTGTGACACCCGCAACAAGCACATGCTAGTAATAACAATTGGGAAAATTTTGAAAGGGAGAAACTGTCCTATGCTAACCTACCATACTATATGCATTAAAGAAGATTGTGGCAAATCCAATCTAACATAGGATAGCCATACGAGAGATTAAAATTTGTATATAATATCATTGATATCCCTTCTGCATATTAGAGATTGTAATATGGGTGACGCTCTTGGAAATTTAAGGTTGTTTTTGCTAGGTGGATGATTTGTTGATTAATAGATGGCGTGCACTAAGAATTGAATGAAATTAGAGTAAGTAACTGATGTGCATTTATTGCACATCACCTTTACCCTTACCAATGGAATCCACCATGGTCATGCTATCTTCCAAACATTTCGGCTATGGTTATGTTCTGACTTCTCGACAGAAAGAAACCGCTCGGCCAACGCATGCTTAAGACATTTGATTATAGGTATGTTCATTTTTTTGGCCCTTCATGAATATACTCTGGTTATGAAATGGATTTTGGCTCTAGTGTATTAGTTGTGATCTACTTAAGTATTGCAAATGTGTAATGGTGATTGTAAATGAGGCATTGATGATTCTCTTTGAAATGAGGTTGAAGTCGTAACAGTAATGGGTGTTAGCAGTCAACAGAAACCTCGGTTATCCCTGTTGAAAGACCCTATTGGTCTTACTAGGTTATTCTTGCATTTTTGCAATGTTTTAGTTAATATTTGATTTCTTTTATGGGGTTTGTGGCTAAAATATTAGTATCACCACACATCGTTCACATGGGAAATGGATTGTTTTCACCACCGAGGATCACGAACTGGGTTATTTTTCCTGTTTTTAATAGGCTTGTCCTTACCACACTGTGGTGGTGGTTTGATCGAAAGGCAAGAGGGTTATACCTTGCATGCATTGAATTACATTTTCCATACCAATATTGGCTACCAAGCGAAACCTTATTCCCCCCAGTCTGAAGTTCTGTAGAGAAAACTGTCATTCCTGTCCAGTTTCAATGGGTTATTGTGGGTTGGAAATATGGTCGATTACTTTGAATATGGATTTTCCCGGTCAGTCGTGTGGTAGTCATTTTGTTCTGGCATATAGTTACTGCTTCCTGGATGATAATGTTAAGCCCTACATTGCATTCGCACTTTCGGATTACACAGCCACCCTCTTTATATCAAAAACTCGGTATTGTTAATGAAGAAGGCCTCTGCCCTGATTCGATTTGATTTGTAAATACACATAGCTACTGCAGTCTGTTCGGTTGTTTGATTTTCTCTCACAGTGGCGAATTGTTGATTGATGTGAAGTCACTGGTAATTACATTTATGGAGATTTAAATGATGGTTGGAATTGGTTAAGAGTGTTTGGTGTTTCCCACACATATCGCATCCTGTAAATAAGGTTTTGCAAAAATAAATTATTGGCATGACAACTATGGTCTTCTTTTGAAACGAATGATTATTGGAATGGATGTATCTATGGCATCTTTTGTTTGTTGTGATATTATTGGGAATGTTACCCTGTGGGTTTTGTCAGCTGCACACTGTGTGTAGTATGGATGACTTGTTTCCATACTCAGTGAAACCCACTGAGTTTTAAGTGCATTATTTATTGCAGCTGGCCACCGTTGATGAAAATCATGTTGGGTAGGTAGCTCATCTTTTAAGTCACCTTGGATTGATTGTTACAAGGGAAGAACTACATTTCCTGGGAAAGCTACTCCTGCATAGCTTGTGTCTAATTGATGGCTATTGATTGTATCATGAGTTGTCATTTTCAGGTGTGCAACTTTGATCTTTTACTACGTAGACATACGAGAACAAATTTCATTGCAAGTTCTTTGTTGGCTCTATTGCAGAAATAGTGACTTCGTTGATTTGGGAGCATGATTGTGGAGTATAGTCATGGACTGAAGAAATGAATGAATAGTGATTGATTTTGATAGTAACAGACTGGAAATGGTGATTGTTCGTAATTTTTTATAAAATGAAGATTGTGAGAACAATGCTCCCTACAAATCGTATGGAAAAACTTATTTTTCTGCAATAACATAGTGTTAAAGTTTGATTAATGAACAATAAACTCATTAGATGTATAAGAATTKTTATTTAATCAARTKATTGTTGATGGAATGGTACAATCTAGTCTTAKTGTTGAATGTTTTATGGATYGCTTGATTAATTTCATGAATAGTAATCRTTTTCTTCSCCTTCCATGATCTCACTTTCCGCTAATTACAAACCCTTCACACACCCCATATCCCTCTTTCATTCCATGTTCTGAGATTAATTACAGTAAAGGGTTTCTTGTGTTGAGATAGATGAAAGTGGTAGTGTTTTGGGTGGATTGCAGTGATGTTTGATTGACTTGTTTTACAGTTGATTATTGTTACCATTGTATAGTAACCATGTTTTTCCCCTCTATTATATCATATTTTCGCTCAATACAATCCCCTCACATATCCTAGAACACTGTTTCACCCCATGCTCGTTGATTAACAAAAAAACAATTTGTATGGATTGGATTGCGTGAGCTTAATATATTTCTGAGCCAAAATCTATTTCATATTTGTGAGGGTTGTCATGTATGGTTATTTAAAAGATCATTTTGCTAATCAATCATGAATATAAGGATGCACCATTCAAATAAAAGGATAAAAACAAAGGCCTATCACGCCTCTATCAAAAAGAAGAACTAAAGGAAAATAGCATCAGTAAAGGGAAATATGATTTTGAGTTTTATTCTATCTATCATCTTAT
>JASDQU010436645.1:15926-39249 GCA_032191745.1 Picea mariana
GTACCAGGTAAGTATGAGAGAACTGAAGGTGGCTTCTGTCCATATACTACTTCAAAAGGAGTCATGCTAGTAGCTGTACGATAGGAAGTGTTGTACCACCATTCGGATAGGGGTATCCATTGAACCCACTGATGTTATTTTTCAGAAGCAAAACACCTCATATATGTTTCCAAACACTTGTTGACAACTTTCGTTTGACCATCAGTCTGGGGATGATAAGTTGTGCTGAGATGCAATTGGGTTCCCTGGAGCTTAAACAGTTCTTGCCAAAAATTGCTTGTGAAAGTTGGGTCACGATCAGAAACAATAGAGTGTGGAATGCCATGAAGCTTGAAGACCTGGTCCATGAAAAGTTGAGCCACCGTGGATGCAGTAAATGGGTTTTGAAGAGCATAGGAATGAGAATATTTGGAAAGGCTATCCACAACCACCATTATGACTGATTTATTCCCTGACTTGGGTAAGTCGGTAATAAACTCAATAGAGATATCCTTCCAAATAGCTAGTGGAATTAGAAGCGGTTGTAGTGTGCCCGGAGATTTGACTGTTTCTCCCTTGTTGTGTTGACACACCTCACATTCAACTACAAAATTACGGATGTCCTGTTTCATACCATCCTGGAAAAAAAAATGTTTGACTCTGTCATATGTTTTGGTGAACCCTAAGTGCCCCGTTGTGGGTGTAGCATGAAGCTCAGAAAGTACAGTGGATTTAATCTTTGATTGTTTACTTAAATACAAATGACCTTTGTATCAAAGCTCATCCTATAGCCAAGAGTACCCTAGGGGAGCTGGAGCCTTGCTCTGCAATTGCTGGATCAAATGCAAACTTTTGGGGTCTTGAAGCCATTCCCGTTGTACAGCTTGGAGCCAATCGGGTACAATGAAGGAAAGAGAAAAAAGGGATCCTTATTCTTCATATTTTCAGGGTAGTGCATCCGCCACTACATTGTCTTTTCCCTTCTTGTAAATAATCTCATAATCATAACCAAAGATCTTAGTCACCCATTTTTGTTGCTCCTAGGAGGAAATGTGTTGTTCCAAAAAGTACTTGAGGCTTTGATGGTCAGTCTTGATTTGGAAGCATTGCCCCAAGAGATAAGGGTGCCACAACTCAAAAACATGTAGAATAGCCAACATTTCCTTTTCATAAATGGGTTTGCCCAGATTCCTTTCAGACAGTTGCTTGCTGGTGAAGGCCAAAGGTCAACCCTCTTGCATAAGGACAGTGCCAATTCCTTTCCCGGAGGAATCACATTCCAACACAAAGGTCTTTGTGAAATCAGGAAGGGCCAGAACCAGAGTGGTGCACATGGCCATCTTCAAGGTTTTAAAAGCTTGAGCAGTGGTTGGGGTCCAAGTGAAAGAGTTCTTTTTGAGGAGAGTAGTGAGAGGTGTTGCAATCTTTCCATAGTTCTTAACAAACTTGCGATAATACCCTGTTAAGCCCAGAAATCCACGCAAGCATTTGAGAGGCATTGGGTGTGGCCAATCTTGCATAGCTTCAATTTTTTTTGGATCCACCCTGACGCCATCCTTGCCAACTAGATTACCCAAGTATTCTACTTCTGAGGCACCAAAAGCACATATAGACTGTTTCAGGAAAAGTTGGTGCTGGGAGAGGAGATGGAGAACTTGATCCACATGAGTAAGATGGTCGGTCCAGGTTTTTCTATAGATGAGGATATCATCAAAGAAACTAAGACAAAATGACAGAAAAAGGGGCGGAAGACATGATTCATGAGGATTTGGAAGGTGGAGGGAGCATTACACAAGCCAAAGGGCATGACCAAAAACTCATAGTGACCCTCATGAGTGCAAAAGGCCATCTTGGGAATGTCTGCCTCTTTCATATGTATCTGGTGATAGCCCGAGCGAAGATCAAGTTTAGTAAAGAATTGGGCACCACTCAATTCATCCAGGAGGTCATCAATGACGGGAATGGGAAATTTTTCTTTAATGGTCAGTTTGTTGAGGGCCCGAAAGTTAGGAAACATTCTCCAAGAACCTTCTTTCTTTAGGACCATGACTACAGGAGAAGATTAAGGGATCATACTAGGGCGGATAATGCCTGCATTAAGGAGTTCTTGGACCATTTTCTCATTTTCATTTTTTTGTGAGAAGGGGTGGCGATATGGACGGATATTGGGAGGAAGGCTTCCGATTACAAGGGAAATGGAATGATCATGAACACTGCGGGAAGGTGGGAGGCCTTGGGGAGTGGAAAATACCATTTTATGTTTAGAAAGGAGAGCTTGGAGGTCATGTGGCACCAGGGGTGTTTATGTTGCTTAAATGGCATGGGGTTGGGTAATGACACCAAAATGACCTTTTTTGAGCAGCTTTTCCATGCGATGGGAACTAATGACCTTAGGTGACCCATCAGTGATGCCATGGAATTTATATTGGTGACCTTCCTGGTCGAATTGCATGGTTAATGCCTTAAAATCCATGAGAATGGGACCCAAAGTTCTTAGCCAGTCGGCACCCAACACAATGTCGCAACCACCCATGTTGATAGAAAACATATGGGATTTTAGGTGGTTGTCACCGATTTGGAGATGCACATTTTCACAGTGCCCTCCACATTTCATGGAACCACCATTGGCAATAATGATTTGGAAATTATTGACAACATGGATGTAGCAATGAGTTTCTTGGGCAATGCGGCGATGAATAAAATTATGGGTGCTTCCACTATCAACCAGAATGNTAACCGATTAACTTGAGGGTTTGGGGAGCGAAAAAACCAGTGAGAGCATTGAGGGAAATGACGGGCTCTACTTCGGGAGGGTCTGAGGGAGGGGTTATGTCAGTGATTTCAGGTGACTCAGACACAAGGGAGATTTAAACATCCTCTTCTGAAATGTCCTCAGAGATGGCCATAAAAAGATTTTGTTCCTTACACTTGTGGCCTGGGAAATATTTGTCATCACAATTATAACAAGGGCCTTTGAGTTGGCATTTATCCATTTCAGCCCTGGTCAATTTTTGGATTTTTAATGGGGCAGAGGGAGTAGTGGGAGTGATGGGTTTAGGGTGAGGGATAATGGAGGGTTTTGGGTTTTGAGATGATACCACCTGTTGTGCTTCTTTAGTTCTTTTACTAGCCTTCACCCAATTCAAGTGTCAATCCATGAGGACATGGGCCCAAATATTCTCCTTGAGGCCACTAATAAAACACTCTCGAAAGAAAGCATCAGTCGTGCCCTCTGTTCGAAAAGTTAGGCGTTCAAAGGCAACTATGAAGTCTTCTACTATTCCAAATTGCTTCAAATTTGTCAAACAGCCCAAATGGTTGGTGTCCATGTCAAAGCGTTCATAAATTTCAGTCACAAATAGGGTCCAAGCAATATACCCTTGATGAGAAGTTTTTCTCCATTGCCACCATTGCGAACGTTCTTGATCTAGATGGAGGACACCATACCAAAGTTTGGCCAAGTCATCGGTAATGCCAAATAAAGAGAAATAATGTTCCATTTGGGTTACCCAACCAGTGGGGTCCGAACCATCAAATTTGGTCACGTCCATCCGCAGAAGGCGTATGTCACGTTGAAAGTGATGGGACTGAAAGGTATGGGAATGGGAGGAAATTTCGTCTTCATCCTTTGGATGTGCTTCAGAGAAATGGTCATCTATAGGGATCTTCAGTTTGGTGCAGAGTTCTACAAAGATAGATTCAAGATGGGTGGTAAGTTCTTGTTCAACTTCCTCCATTGAGGACTGCATGGTTGTATTTATGGTAGCATTGATGGACGAATCGATGGAGGCAACAGTAGCACTGAGTTGTTTTAATTCTTTTTGGGTTTCTGGGAAACTGGATTGCATGGTGTTGAAGTGAGCTTCCAGGTCTTGGCTATGGGTATGGACCATGAGGATGGGTGAACTGAAAAGGGGTGGGTGGGATCAAAATTTTTGTCTAAAATTGATATGGATGAAAGTGATAAGGGAAAATAGATGAATCCAATGAAATATGTCTCCAATAATGGTGAAAAAATTTACACCTACAGAGTTATACTTCGGTCTAAAGAATACTACGGTGATGAAATCCCCAAATGTTTAACCAGAAAGAGATGTGTATTTACTTGGAAACCCGAACACAGTTGCACAACAATAGATCTGGTCTGTTTTTAATTCATTTATGTTTCTGTCCCCCAAGGGTTAGGTATTCAAGGGTTCTACAGACAAGGGTTTGCCCTGTGCTATAGCTCTCTGATATACGTGTGGAGTCCAACAGTAGTACTCATCCCAATATCTCAGGGCACTAACTAAGGAGGATAGACCGTACCCTTAGCTGTACTACCCAACTACCCAGGTACTAGAGAGTATCTTCCCGAGTGATGTTCTCGGTGACACTATAGCAGTCCGGTGGCCGATAGGTTTATCTAAAGAGGGTTTTAGAAAATCTAGGCCGATCCGTACACAGGTGTTGTCTGATGTGCTACCACTTGAAGGGGTACCAATAGGGGTTACAGGGGTGGCCAACAGATGTGCGCTTAAGAACCACTTGTATTTCCTGCGTGTATGAATCCCTCAACTGCGGGTTTATGCATGTAACGAAAGATCTCTGTGGTTTAAAGATGCTAGAATATGTATCTACCCTGAAAAAAAATTCCCACAATTTCTACCAAGGAAAGTGCTCTAATACCACTTGCAAGATACCAGATATATAAAATATGCAGAACATAAATAAAATGCTAGAAATGGAAGAATAATAGTAAAATATCCAGCATAATCTCCACAATAACACAAAAATGATATAAGAACAACAATAGAAATAACACTTTCATTCAGAAAGCAATGTTCACAGGCCTCTTCGAGGGGGGAACCTCCAATCGAGCAACACTTTGTTACAATAATCTCCAAGCTAGGGTTTTCATACCCTCGACCCTTATTTATACAAAATGTCTATCAAGAGAAGCATCTAGAGGAAGATCCTTCTAGAAGTGGAAGATTCTATTAGGTCTTCTTACATCCGCCTTATTCTATTTTATTGAAAGGCCCTATTAATATTGACCTTTATTACATCCGAATATATTAATGTACCTATGTGCGGGTTAGGACCCTAACAGTCTGATCATTTTTTCACCAAAACAATGGTTCCATTGTCGGGACCTGTGTTTTAAAAGGGAACCTGTAAGGAGAATGCTTCTATGGATCTATAGATCTGATATTCGACAATTGTGGTAATGAAATTGTGACCCTTATATATGGAAGGAAGCGTATTTGCGAGGTAAAATCATGAATGCTACAAGATATTCTATCTTTTACTTAGAAAGATTAAGTGATCAGTATGAGATATTCTGGGTAAAATTCCCAGAAAAAATATTCCATTAGATAGATTGGCTACAAGAAGCTCCAAAATTCAAAGATTTCATCAAGAAGACCTGCAACCGGAACACAGATAATATTGCATCACTTCATCGACATGATTACCAGATTATGCGAGCAGTCGATTTATGGGTTAAAACGACTCTTGAAGGATATGTCATTGAGTTCACAGCTGAAAATCACTAATATTTTTCATGGGAGGTAGAAATTTTAAATAAAGGTGCACACGAGAGACGATTGAGGGAAATTCCCCTGTGGATCAAATAATTCTTGATGGAGGAGGGGATGATACCTATTCCCTCTACTGAGATGGAAGCCAAAATACCTACGCTTGGGGTAGGGTTATTTTGGGGTAGAATCATGACTTGAGAAGGGGAAAGGGTTCTTTGACAAATGGGGGAATATCAAGAAAATAAAATAAGAAGAGAGAAATCATTGAGGAGAGCTGCCATAGTTGATAAGTGGTGGTGCAGAAAGGTAAAGAAAGCAACAAAGCAGTCTAAGGTGTTGCAGAAAGAAATCAGATCAAGAGGAATAAATGAAAGAAAGAAGGAAGAGTTGAGGAAGGTAAGAAGACAAGAAATACTAGCAAATCTAATATTATAGAAGAGAGAAGCAAAGAGAGAAAGGATTCCCCAGGTGGGTGGATGAGAAGAGGAGTGTGGAGAAGTAAGGGAAGACAAAGTAGGTCTGGACATTGCGGAAGACCAAGAAGATTCAACCCCGATATAAAAAAACATCCGGAATTAGGCCGAGAAGGCTACTCCAGAGGAAGAAAAAGAGACCCTCTAAATAAAAGAAAACCACCCAGAAGTTAGTGCAACCAACTCCGAATCACCCATTCCCCAAGTGTCTTCTATACCTATGGTAATCCCTATACCACATACTTATGCTAGTTCTATTCCATTTCATCTAGTCAGTCAGTCGCAATCTGTAAGTTTAAACATTGGGAGGATATTGGGATCCCCTGGGATATCGCAACGAGGACCGTTAGGTTTCATTCTAATAGGAATAGTAAGGCCCAAAATGGCTCGAAATATGGGAGGCTCTATCACCCGATATCCAGAGTTATGGGGTAAGGGGGAAGAGGATGTAGAGAAAAATTGGTTTCTATGTGAAGCCATCTAGAGATCCAGAGGGAATCTTGATGAAAATATGATAATAGAGTTTTAGAGTACCTTGAGAGGTCATTCCCTCAAATGGTAAATGAAGGATATTGAACCAGGGGTGCAAGGACAAGTGTTCACCTAATCCAGGTGGATATTGGTGGCCACACACCTATTCCAACTGGCTCCTCATGTCCATTTTTTGTTCAACATGTTATTTTCTACTTCTTTTTAATTGTGGGTTATACACTTCTAGGGCTTTCAAAATCCCCACACATCCTCCAGGTGGATATGGGTGGCCTCTCGCCTAATCCAACTTTCTTATTTTGTATGTTTTCATGTCAGCACATCTTTCTGTACTTCTAGGGTCGTTTTGGGGCCCTAAACGTTGTTTGTTTGGGTCACCAAATTCAAAATGTAGATGGAGTTAGAGTTTGATGGAAGAATGTGTAGCTCTCTGAAATACCTTTCCACAGGGGTATCACGTGCCTAAAACAGAGGTTGTATGCAAAAGTTACGACCCTTGGAAGTTGAGGTACCAAATTACACCAACTTACCCATAGGACCCACATGAATTTTGGCGTTTCACCTTCTAGGGTTAGGTTTTTGGATGTCTAGGGTTTTGGAATTCATGAGTAATATCAAAAAGGCCTCTGGAGCCTCATTGTAATCCATTCTTCTCATATGGATGCACGTAGCAGCCACATCTCTTCTCAGAGATAACTACCATCATTCGAGAAAGTGTTTCAGTTATGCAAGTTTACAGTTTAAGCCTATTTCATTATTTAATAGAAGATATTGTTCAATGGATATTTGCGTTATTCTTCATATATCTGTGTTTATTATATTTATTATGTTAATCAGTTCGTTCCTCTCCTAAATCTGGATTAGTGGTATTAGAGCATTTTTCTCTTCATTTATTTTTATTCGTGCATTTCCCCGACAAGATATAGGTACAAGAAGTTGGGACTCGAACCAATCGAGCCATTACAATATCGGTTGCTCCGATCCTGACAAAAACCCATGGGGGATGAAAATAAATATGATGGAGTAGGAGATACTATTAAAATGTTTCCCAAGGAATCCCTCGCACGACAAAGGAACGAAATGGTGGAAAACTTCACATAGATCCTTCGACGGCTGCCCACAAGAGAAGCATATTAATCAAGCGGCCATGCAACCCCCTTCAAGGTAAAGGTAAATTTTGATATTCCATTATTTGAAGGACTGATAGATGCGAATGCTATAAGTAAATGGTTGAATCTCCTTCAAGGATATTTTTTAGTCCATAATTTTTACAAGAGGGAAAAGATCATGTTTTCACTCCTCAAGGCCGTTCCCCATGTTAAAGATTGGTGGGATACTTACTCTGAGAAAAGGGACATGGATGAATCTACAATGTTTTTGGTGGCCCCTACATGGGATTCCTTCTAGGAAAAAATTAAAGAATAGTACTACCCTGTTGGAAGCTACGAGGACCAGTACACCAGATGAACCACCCTACATCAAGAAAGGGACCAGACAGTACCAGACGTCACCAATATTTTCCATTCCCTATGCACCAAACTAGGTATCAAAAAATCTGAGTGTCATATGGTGCTCAAATATTGTGGTTGTTTTCATAGATACATTCAAACATAAATGAAGTTCCTGGGCATCACCTCATTGGGCATGACTTATAGATGCACTCTCAAGATCGAGCAGAAATTGAAGCAGAAAAAGGTGAGAGTTTGGATCTGCAAACTCCTCACAACCAAAGCAGGGCAAAGGAATCCCCAACCCACATAACAAGGGACCAATTCGAGATGGATGACCTTAGGACAACCAGTCCAAGCTACAACACAAGAAGGGAAATGAGAATATGAAGGACACAGGAAAATTGTGTGAGTACCATAAAATTCCTTGGCACAACATCGAAGAATGTTGCTCCAAGTAGTCCCTCGTGACTGAACTAAAGGCTTTTGAGTCAGAGGAAGATTCTAATTCTGAGTCAAATCCTGAAGGAGGGAAGGGTATTATTGATGTTGAAACCAGTGCCACTGTCACTACCACCAAAGTCTGGCTAAGAGAACCAGAAGAACCATAGGAAGGGGAACGCCTCTTTCACTTGCAGATGTGGGTCAAGGGGGCTCCACTTCATTTCATTGTCAATAGAAATATTCAAAAGAACTTGATTTCAACAGAGTTCATAAAGTAGTTGGACCTATCAATGACATCACACCCATAGCCCTACACCATCGGTTGGCTTCACCATGTAAGAGATATCCTTGTCAACGAACAGTTTTGTCTTCCCTATGACATCAAGCCTTTCAAAGATGAGGTAATATGTGATATTTCTCCCCTTGAATTTTTTTATGTTCTTTTAGGACAACCATATTTGTGGAAGCATCATGCTATGTATGAGTCTATACCTCACAGTGTTATTATTACTTTGGGTAGACAATTGTACAGGATCCCAAAGGTAGTGTCGCCTACTGCTATTTCTTTAATCTCTGCTAAGAAATGTAGTAAGGTCATTTCACAGAATGGGAACTTCATATTCTTTGTGATCCATGCTCATAGTAAGCATAAGGTCACCTCCACATCTGTGACCTCTACACAATGCTTCTCTTTGCAGAAAAAAATTGGATGGGATCATGGAAGAATACAGAGACATCCTCTCATCACCTACAGGGGTACCGACACACTTCCAAGTCAAGCATCCAATTGATCTGACTGAACCTCTACCTAATGGACTAGTATATCGATTCCCACTGATGGAGAATGAAGAAATCAAGCGTCAGATCCTAGATATTATTCAAAAGGGGCACATCGGACTCAACTCCTCCCCTTGTGGAAGCCTGATGTACTAGTGCAGAACAAGGACGGGACTTGACGACTCTGCATTGATTACAGAGCCTTAAAAAAAATCATATTCATGAACCACTACCCCATTCCTAGGATTGAATACCTTCTTGACCAACTCAAGGGGGAAAAATTCTTTACAAACATTGACCTGAAGTCTAGCTATCACCAGGTCCCCATCGAACCAACTGATGTATGGAAGGCAACCTTCAAGTATAAATAAGGTCTCTACGAATGGCTATTCATGCCATTTGTCTTAGAAAATGCCCCAACCACTTTCATGAGGTTGTTGGATGATGTATTGAGACCCTTCACCAAATCCTTTGTTGTATTATATTTGGATGACATCCTCATCTTTAGCAGAATGTGGGAGGAGCACATGCAACATATTCAACAGGTTTTGAGCACTTTGCGGAAGCACAAGATTTATGAAAACTTGGAGAAATTATATTTTGGAATGAACATGGTCTAATACTTTGGATAAATTGTTGAGGAGAATGGGGTACATGTTGATCCAGCTAATATCCAAGTCGTCCATGACTAGCCAGCCCCGACCACACTGACTGAGCTTCAAATATTTTTGGGACTAGCCAACTTCTACCAATGATTCGTTTTGGGATTCTCCCATATTGCATGGGCCCTTAGCCAAGTGACCAAGGGCATTGGTAGGGACAAGTTCATGTGGGGGAAGGATAAAAAATGAGCATTCGATGATTTGAAGCATCACTTGTGCTCAACTCCGATACTCTCCTTTCTCGATCTGTGGCAACCATTCGATATTGAGACTGATGCATCTAACTATGTTGTGGTCATAGTTCTCACTCAACATGTGCATCCAATGGAATACCATAGTGAGACACTCTTCGATACTATCCAAAAATACCCCACCTATGACAAGGAAATGTATTCCATTTTACAAGCCTGTCGTCAATGGAAACATAACATTATGGGGAAGGAAACAATCATACACACTGATCACAAGCCTCTGTAGGTCATACATACACAAGGGAAATTGTAGAATTACCTCCATTAGAAGTGGTCCACCTACCTGCATTAGTTCCATCTCAACATAAAGTATAAGACATGTATCTTCAATCGTGTAGCTGACTACCTCAGTCAGCCTCCTATAGCTTCCCTCACCACTGTACTCCATTCCTGTGGAGATGAAGCATTTGAGTGTCCCCAACTTTATTGACAAGATACAAACTTAGCCACCACCTATTATCTCTTGGGTACAGGTGCAACTGTCACTAATTTTCACATTTAGGTTGGAATATTATGCCACCTAGGCCATATTTGTGTTCCTACAAGCGAGCATGCAAAGATGATTTGGGAAGCCCACTACAGTTGGGTGGTAGGACATTTTGGTGTGGAGAAAACTATGGTCATTCTTCATAAACATTTTTATTGGCTAAAACTTCGACAAGACGTTATAAATTATATCATATCTTTCACAACATGTGTCATTGCCAAGAAAACCATCAAGAAGTAAGGTTTATACACCCCTCTTCCTATTCCCAAGAATCCTTGGGAATCCATCTCAATGGATTACATGTCTGGAATGTCGTCCACCAAGCAAGAAAATGATTGTTTGTTTGTGGTCATTGATCAGTTTTCAAAGATGGCCATCCTCATAGCCTATAAGAAGAATGTCACATCGATAGATACTGCTAATCTCTTCTTCGAACGTGTATGGGTCGACTTTGAGATACCACAGACCATCATTTTTGACCGAGACAACAGGTTCCTCAACACCTTTTGGTCGAGTCTCTGGTCTATTTTGGACACCAAGCTCACAAAATCCACTGCTTTCCACCCCCAAACCGATGGGAAAATAGAGGTTGTCAATTGGATGATTGTGCGCATCCTGCGCATGTACAATTCTAAGCATCCATGTACATGGGATGAGAGTCTCCCATATGTCCAACACAGTTACAACAGGGCTATCCATAATTCCACCAGCCACAACCCATTTCAAGTAGGTCTGGGATTCCAACCCTTGGGACCCATTGATGTTGCACTTCCTCTTTCCACCGCATAGCCATACTCTTCCCCTGATCATTTTGTGATCGAAAAAGACACCAGATTCATTGAGTGGATTCAGCACATCCACCAACAGCTCTAGGAGATTTTGCAGAAATCCAATGCTAAGTACAAGAAACACCATGATAAACACAGGGTACCACACAAGTTTCAGGTTGGTGAAAAATTCTAGTTACATTTGTAGAAGGAGTGTCTCACCGGGCCCCATCAGAATCTTTTCCCAATTTGTTATGGGCCTTACACTATCACCAAGGTTGTGGGTAGCAATGATTTTGAGCTCAACACTCAACCCTTCCTTGGTATGCATCCAACATTCAATGTGGACCTCCTTCAGCCATATTTTCCCCCATTATTGGAAACCTCTGAGGTGGAAAAAAAACTGACACCAACAGAGCTTAAACCTCATTGCATGGAACAAGCATCCACTGATCATATAGTGGACACAAAGGTCAAGGGCACTCGCCAGTAGTGGATGTAGCTTTATCGGGTTGTCAAGGCACGACAACTACTACACCAAGGAAAGTGGATCACCTGGGGCCAAATCCATAAACAATTTTCTCACCTAATGGGGGAACTCAATGGAATGGATACCATTTCTTCCTAAGGGGGGAGGATTGATCTAAGTGGATATTGGTTTCCACCCACCTATTCCAACTGGCTCCTTGTGTCTGTTTTTTGTTCAACATATTCTTCTGTACTGCTTTGTAATTGTGGGTTCTACACTTCTAGGGATGTATGAATCCCCACACATCCTCTAGGTGGATATAGGTGGCCTCTCACCTAATCCAACTGGATTATTTTGTATGTTTTCATGTCATCGCATCTTGTTTTACTTCCAGGTCCGTTTGGGGACCCTAAATGTTGTTTTTTTGGCTCGCCATAGTCAAACTGTAGATGGAGTTAGAGTTTGATGGCAGAATGTGTAGTTCACTGAAATACCATTCCAATAGGCTATCACGTGCCTAAAACAAAGGTCGTATGAAAACGTTATGAACCTTGGAAGTTGAGGTACCAAATTACACCAACTTACCCATAGGGCCCACATGACTTTTGGCGTTTCACTTTCTAGGGTTAGGTTTTTGGATATCTAGTGTTTTGGCACTCATGAGTAATATCAAAAAGGCCTATGGAGCCTCATTGTAATGCATTCTTCTCATAAGGATGCGCATACCATCCACATATATTCTCAAAGATAGCTAGCACCATTCGAGCAAGTGTTTCAATTCTGCAATTTTCCATTTTTAGCCTATTTCATTATTTAATAGAAGATATCGTTCACTGGATATTTGTGTTATTCTCCATATCTCTATGTTTATTTTATTCAGTATTCTAATCAATTCATTTTTCTCCTAAATTTTGATCATCACCCTTTCCCAAGTTCGTTTGAAGTTCATCGCCGAATTCAAATTACCTCAGTCAGAGCAACAAGCTCTCTCTGAGCTACAGGAGATTCAACAAAGGGAAGGAGAATCTTCCTGGGAGTACAGTAAAAAATTTAAAGATGATATTGGGAGGTTAGTGCATCCAATTCATGAATATCAATAGAGGGAATGGTACATCCAAGGATTACTATCTATGACAAGAATTCCTTTAACATAACAGCAGATAGCCACCTTAACAGACACCTTGGAAAATTCAATGAATATCGAATCCATGGAAGGTTATTCAGGGAGTCTGAGGGTGACGAGGCCTCCAATGGATGCAAATGTTTCACAACTCCAGGGACAAATATCGATGTTAATGGATAATATTCATGAATTAACCATGCCAAGACCAAGATGACCTCATATTTGGTGCACAGGATGCTACACAAAAGGGGATCTGGAAAATGAATGTCCACGCATGAGGGGAATGGGACCTCCTCACAATTCGATGGGACCATCTCTAGGACCAATGGGAGGAGTTATGCAAGTGTCTGCGACTGCACCATTCCATGCACTAGGGCTATACTATAACTTTCCAGGAACTCAAACATCTCAGCTAGCTGAGTATTGTGAGATTTTTCGGACACATAGGCATGTGGCGAGGCAATGTCCTATTATGTAGAAGAACACAAATGTGCCCAATACAATACATTGCAAGTTCTACGCATCTACAAAACATGATACAAATCAATGTGTATCATTGGATGTGTTGGCTAACAGACTAGATCAGACAACATTCAAAATAAATGAAACCCCCCAAGGACCTGGAAGAGGCCAGGGAAGTGGGGTTGGAGGTGGATTCAAAGGAAAAAGAAATAGAGGAAAAGGGTGATCCAGATTTTATGAGAAGAAAGAAATGAATACAAATTATGAATAGGTGATTAACACAAAATAACAGAGATACAGTAAAATTGGTTTTCAATTCAATAACAAAATAAGCTGAAACTGTAAAATGCAGTGGAAACAAGCTTGTTGGTATGGTGGCAGATTATCTCTAAGAAGAGATGTGACGACAGCATGCATTCGCAAGAAGAAGGTTACAATGAGGATCTAAAGAAATTTTTACAATAATCAAGAATGCCCAAAACCCTAGACATCCAAAAACCTAACCCTAGGAGATGAAGCGCCAAAAGTCATGTGGTCCCCGTTTGGGTAAGTTAGTACATCAACTTCCTAGGGTCGTAACTTTTGCATACGATATCCATTTTAGGCGTGTGATAGCCCATTGGAAAGGTATCATCAAGGAGATTCATTTTGGGGGCTCAATAATTCCTTCGACTATCATTGAGGATATATATCCTGAAAAACTTTCATTTAGGCCCTCAGAATGGCCCCGGAAGTTAAAACTGCTAAAAATAGTAAATTACCAAAATTGTCAGAAAACGGTTTTGAGCCACTTGGAAAAGGTGGGTGGCCATCGATATCCATCTAGATTAGAGGGACAATTTGATGTTACAACTACAATGAACAAGGTTACTTAGCTAGAGACTTCCCTCACCCAAGACGACCATGGTGCTCTCATTGCAGAACTAATGGGCAGGCAACCAAAGACTTCCCATAACTGATCACAAAATGGGAATATAGGGTTCATCAATGGGGAGATAACTTCATAGGATCAGAAATAAAAAGGGGAATCGAGGGATAACTACCTAATATCAACATGATTACTTGCAGAGGAGAAACAACTCGGGCATATGTAGACAGTCACCCCAAGATTAAGAAAGTAGTTCCCAAAGATGACAGGTATGACCTTTTGAAACAAAAGTTGTTCTTAAAAGATGTAATAGAAATATTTAAGAGTATCCCTAATCCAGGGATAATGGAGAATTACCCTAATGTCACCTCTCAACCTAAATTTTCACAAGCCCCTACCTCACCACTGACACCTATAAAATCTGTAATTCCAAAGAGACACCCTGAGCAGTCTCAAAGCGTAATTGATCTATGGTTTTAATTGTTCTTTGATATCCTAGGGGATGGCCAACTTATGGAGAATTTTCGAAACACCATGTAACTAATAATGGGAAATGGTGGAACCCCATAAGCTGTAGTAAGGACCAACCTCCATGAGAAGAATACCTAGAGAATACAAAGAAGAAAAGTGTGTACAAGAAAATAATTTAGGTTAGAAGCCCAGCTAGATGATTTGAGATCAAATATGTCATGCTATTTTTGGGATCTGATGTCAACATCCTACCCAAAAATACCCGTGAATATTTGGGAAAACCTCAGTTAGTGTATTCCCCCATCCAGTTGAGAATGGAAAACCAGTACTGCATTTTCCTAGTAGGAAGGCTAGAAAATGTGGAAATTGATGTTGTGGGAGTTAAAACCACAACCGATTTTGAAGTAATTTAAATCATTGGATATAAKGATCCCTACCCTTCTCTACTCAAAATTTRTTGGGCATAAGACAATTATGATATCATTGATCTAAAGAGGGACAYAATGATGTTTGAAGCGGATGGGATAAAAACAGTTCAACCCTTAGATCCATATGTAGGGCCTAGATACACTGAACTAGTGGAAAACAATATGGAATCAGATTCTCTTGACCAATTATACACCATAAAAATAGGAACGAGACTAGATTACATAAATACCACTACAGATGGATCGGTAAGTTGGAGAAGCATATAGTTTGTTGATTTCTCAAGATGATGCACAAGTGTCAGAGAAACAAGATGGATTGGAACCGAGATCAAAGAACACCCAACATATGATGGTACCTCACAGGTACACTGTTTTCTTGTCAGCATGGAAGAGAAAATAGTGACGGATAAAAGGGTCTTTTTTCTTAACTGATCCCTTCAAGATACCCCTGCTAGATGGTGGGCCACTCATAAGTCCTTTATTATGGAGTGGGAAGATGTGAAGCAAGCCATCTAATGTCGATTCCAAATTAGGAATCAACTAAAAGAAGAGATGAATATAGATTTTTGAGATGCACAACTGTTTGATGGACGGTCTGACCCTAAAGTGCATATTGAGCATTGATTAAAGTAGTGGAAAGTTTCGGAAGTACCCTCTCACCTATGGGTTTAGGTATTTCTCCACTCATTGGGTCCAATCTCAAAATCCTGGTACATGCATGAAGAGACCAGAAGAAAAAAAAGTTGTTGGCGGACCTTACAGGACCAATTATACAAGGAATTCTTCTTTACAAGTAAGTACCCTAAGTTGAACACAATCCTTCAAAGAATCAAAGAAATGATTTTTACTGACATTCGAAAAAAGAGGCCAACCCAATACTATGTGTTGACCATTTTCAGTTGCTTCAATCTAGTCCGAGTCTTGAATCTGATAAGATAGTTGTAGCTTGTTGTAATGTTGATAAAGACCAGGAAAAACCCAATGACTTAGAAGATCTTAGAAACTTAACCATTAAGGAAATGGAAGGCGGTAGAGAGATTCAGGATACTATACCTAGCCACACCTATAGCTCCTATAACCATCCTCTAAAGTTTTGAAAATTTAATATAGGGAGTACATAGCATTCTAAGACAACTTCCATAGAAGATTACTGGGATGATAAAACTATGAATGAAGTACACATCCTATTGCAGGAGTATGAGGAATTGTTCCCAAAAATAATTTAGAACTAAAAGGTATAAAAG
Organism: Picea mariana; assembly: GCA_032191745.1. NCBI lineage: Eukaryota > Viridiplantae > Streptophyta > Pinopsida > Pinales > Pinaceae > Picea > Picea mariana. The sequence continues at coordinate 32,291 of JASDQU010436645.1, forward strand.
GATTCATGGGAGAAATGAAAATCAAGTTAAAACCTGACTCAAAACCTGTGAAGCACAGACCATACCGCCTAAATCCTAAAATAAAAGAAAAGGTCAAGAAGGAAGTGGAAAAAATGCTTGCGGGAGGACTTATTTTCCCAATCGAAGAAGCAGAGTGGGTTAAACCCATAGCTATCCAAAGAAAGAAGGATACAAAATAAATTCAGGTCTGTGTGGAATATAGAATTCTGAATTCTGCATGTGTGCATGATCCGTTTCCAAAACCTTTTTGTGATGAAGTGATCGATCAGGTTAAAGGGAAAATAATCTTATTCGTTTACAAATGGATTCTCAGGATATCACCAAGTCAGAATCACAGAGGAAGACAATACAAATACCACATTCATAACTGAATGGGGGTCATTAGAATACAACATAATTCCCTTTGGATTAAATAATTCCCCTACAGTCTTTTCTCGGATAATGATAGAAGCATTTCGAGAGTTCATCCACAAGTTTGTAGAGGTATACATGGAAAATTGGAAAACATACATCATGTTAAAGAACCATGTAGGGCTACTCCGGTTAATGTTTGATAGATGTTGTGAATTGTAGATATCTCTTAATATAAGAAAGTGCATCTTCAGTGTACCACATGGCAACCTGCTAGGCCATATTGTATACAGAGAAGGAGTGTTGGTAGACCCAGCCAATGTTGTGGTTATTCAGAACATGTTGCCACCTACAAGTGATAAGATATGAAACTATCAGGATATGAAACATACAGGATATTACCGTAGGTTCATGAGAAGATATGAAACTATCACCTCACCTTTAGAAAAATTGTTGAAGAATTCTGAACTATTTAGGTGGACAACAACATGTGACAAAACATTCAACATTCTCAAATAAAAACTAATTACTACACCTATCTTGATATTTCCCAATTGGGAAATTGAATTCCATGTACATGTGGATGCATTAGGTATTTCCCTGGGAGCCATTTTAGCGCAACTATGGGAAGGAAATATGGACCACCCTATCTATTTTGCGAGAATAAAGTTTTTTCAAGCTGAATGCAACTACACAACCCTTGAAAAGGAAGGTCTAGCTATGATTTATGCATTAAAATAGTTTAGAAACTATTTGTTAGGCTCTCATTTCAAGTATTTTATTGACCACTCTGCATTGAAGTACCTAGTTAATAAACAATTACTTGAAGGAAGGATTTTCAGGTGGTTACTGATATTTCAAGAGTTTTCATTCGAAGTATTTTTCAAACCAGGAAGATGCAATGTGGGTCCAGATCACCTTTCCAGGTTGGAGTTAGGGGAAAGTGATGGAGCAATGGATGATCAACTCCCAGATGTGGACCTATCTCAAATTGAGGCCATCCCAAAGTATCTTGAACACATTGTTGTCTTCCTCGGTATGGAGACCTACCCAGAAAATTACTCCACAACTGAAAAATGACATATGGTATTTCATGCAATCGACTATCAACTAATTGCAAGACAACTTTACAAATCGGGACTAAACAACATCCTTAGGAGATGTGTATTGAGCCACAAGAGGAAATATATCATGTGGGAATGCCACAATGGAGTTGCAGTAGGACATGTTGGAGGTAAATCTATTGCACATAAGTTACTTCAAGCTAGATTATAGTGGGCTGTGTTATTTAAAGATGCTAAAGAGTATGCTAGATCTTGTGACACATGCCAAAGAGTAGGAAAGCCATCACGCAGAGATGAATTTCCCCTTCAGTGATACAGAGCACTTTAGGAATTTGAGAAGTGGGTTGTTGACTTTATTAGACCGTTCAACCTTCTAGATAAGCACTCAAAGGCAAGATACATCATTACCACAACATATTACCTCACAAGATGGGCTGAAGCAGAGGAAGTTCAAGATTGTTCAATAGAAACAACTGCTAGATTTATCTTTGAAAAGGTCATCACTCGGTTTTGATGCCCATGAAGCCTGACCAGTGATCAAGGTAGTCACTTTATCATCAACACAATTAAAACATTGAAAACATAATTCCTTATACAAAACCATAAGATCAGTCCCTACCATCCACAAGATAATGGTACAGTGGAGGCATTCAATAAAATTCTGGAAAGAGGACTGACAAAAGTATGTTGTGCAAATTGGGAAGACTGGGATGATAGAGTTCAAGCAGTCTTGTGGGCCTACAAGACTACCACAAAGAAGCTACACGGATATACCCCATTTCAAATGGTTTATGGGAACAAATACATTGTACTTTCATATTTTATCACCCCTAGTCTCTATATAGCACAGGCTACACAGATGACAGATGCTGAATCAATTGTGCAAAGTATTGTAGACTTATAGGAACTTGAGGAAGAGAGATTTCTAGCAGATTTTCATCATTTAGTTGAGAAATATATACATAAATCTTGGAATGACAGACACATTAATTCCAAAATATTTAACCAAGGGGTAAGGTACCACTCTATGAAAGTTAGTATCAAAAGAATCAATGGAAGTTGTGCATGCATTGGTTGGGTCCATTTATAGTTGTGGAATTCCAACACTCTAGTGCAGTCAAGCTAGCACAATTGAACGATATACTTCGACAAGGTTGGGTGAATGGAACCTTCCTGAAGCCCTACATTTCTCATGGTTGAACCAAAGGACTGTTTCTCCAGTCCAAGGAAGCTTGTACAGTAGTTAGATTTTAATTTTCTATAATTTATTTAATTTATTTAATAACTTTGGAATGTGCATAGTGGCACAATGACATATGTTTTTATCCTGTTTGAGTGTTTCTTTTGTGCATAAATGATTAATTGGTCGCACAGGGTCGGAAGAATCACCCTTACATTAAATGAATTCATTAAACATGATGGGGACCCCCATTAAACATGATGGGGACCCCCATTATGATCGCAGGGGGGTGAAACTAAATTGTATCACAACCCATGTTCCATATGCATCCTGTCCAGTCATACCCTTTATGGTAGCTATAGTAACCTGTTAGAACTTTCCATCAAGCCATAACGGTGGGATATGCATATATTCCATCAATATCCCCACCATGATTCTCAACCGTTAAAATGGTAATCCCCTCATATCGACCATGTCCCTGTCAGTTTGTTCATTAACGCCAATATCACATTAGGTATTTTACCATGTTACTAGACCCATCGAAAGTCAGGGCCTGATATTGTGTTGTCGACTTAATGATGAGTGTCTTTATGAGTAATTACATCGCTCTCAAGTTATCCTACTTACAAGACCTTGCGAACCCACATGCGAGGATTACTGTTTATCTTAGCTATCTTTTGTTTTCCGCTATCTTCACCCTCATCTCGTCTGTGAAATCCTCCACTCCCTAGTTGTGACCCCGACCCCTAACTCAACTACTCTAGTTTTCCAGCAATCTAGAGCCAACATGCTGAGAGTAAAAGGAGGTTGGATTTTGACTCCGAAAGAATCAATTCTAGACGAACCATATGATCCTCAGGTCGAGGTCATGGGCGATGTTATAGGGAAGGTCGAGCAAGTAAAAATCCTCGATCTCAACCTGACGAACCAAGTATTGTTTCTATAGATGAATAATAGTGTGTTTTGGGACTTGGATCTAGATGTAATGGGAGGCATGCAATTTTTTTCAAATCTAGAATTCATCAACCTATTTAATTCCACCATCATGCACCTCAAGGATCTACTAGTCTTTGGAACCACTGGTGAGGTTGTGCGGTGCACCAAGTTTCTAATCAGTTGGGAGCACAACAAGAGCTTATGGCTCGATAACTGATATCCAATTCATGCAAAGGACATCTAGTAGTTCATCAGATTGTCCCTTGAGGGTGAATGTGTACCGAAAGGATTCGAAGGCCCAAGTAAGCATGTGAAGAAGAAGGGAAAAGTCAACGTATATGAAAAATTCCATACATAGATAGGTGGATGCAAAACCAAAATTGAGCCAATCCGACCAGAAATGGTTCAAACAGCCTGTTACATGATCCTTAGTAAGATGATTTTCTCATACTATAAGGGTGAATTTACTCTAGACGCTCTCTCTATAGTAGACTTCTACAAAAACAGAGCAGTTTTTAATTGGTTCAAGTATTTGCTATAGGATCTCCTAGTTTCTTACGAGGAAGCTTAGGATAAAGGAGGAAATTTCACATATGTATACTTTCTCATTGCATTTGCAATGTGGAAATGGTGGTCACCCACATGAAGACAACTGGCACATATAGATAAGGGGCACCTAGAAAAAATGTTCAAACCTTGGCATTCAAGGTTGGAATAAGAGAAAATGGAGTTCAAAAATGAAGCATTCCTAAAGTGGTACAACCAGCTCATCTAAGTAACTCAGTGGTTTCACATACCACAAAAGATTTTAAATTTAAATACAAGGAAGCCAACATTTGCGCTAAACAATCACTACATTTGTTTATGGATGAGGCATGAGAAGATTGAGGAATTCCACACGAGGTTCTACCCTTCTATCTGGATGAATAAGACTTCGAACAATAAGTCATGTCATGGAATGGTGTTAAGCACAACCCTTGCAAGTTAGGTATGCACTACCTCTTTCGACCAAAGCTCCTAAAGAAAAAGGGGCAGGAAGAAGAAGTCAAGCTGAGTTCTAGCCCAACAAAAAATAAGCAGAAGGCCCAAATGTTGATGGAATAAGAAGAAGAAGAGGTTGAGCAACCCATGGAACAGAAGAAGATGACATTACCAGTGTTTATGTAGCTCCCAAAATAGGATTTACTATTAGGTATGGATGTCAATGGGATCCTCTCTGTTGCATTTATATAAGATGTCTCGGTAAAGAAACCTCGAACAAGAGTTTTTTTGTCCAAAGTGATAAATCCATAGTAGATATCCTCGGCTCTACCTCGTACCAAAGCCACCACTCATGCTTCCATGACTATGATTAACATCACATATGACCCTGATCTAGTTTCCATTGCATACATGAAACTTATTACCGAGCAAGCCCCATCGCCACCACAAGACACCACCATTTCCTCCCAACCCACTTCGCCTGAACCAATGCAACTAGAATTCCCCAAACCATATGAGAATGTAGATGAACCACTTACCTTGACTACTACAACCTTGAGCCAATGATACACTTCATTTATAGCCATCCTGATCACTTTTCCCTTGGTATAAAGTCAACAGCCAGAATTCCCACTACCTAATCCAATTCCGCAAGTTCCAATTACCTAGAGTCCTCTCTCAATAGTGGGTATTGAGATTCCAATCATCAGAAGAGAGACTCCAAAAGTTTCAATACCCATAGAGACATGAAGATATTTGGTTTAGACAGAACTCCAAACACCATCAAGATAGAGAAAAACATCACTGAAAGAATAACTGGAGCCAGTACTCCAGAATCCATAGTAGTGTGTCGAGATACTGCAAATTTTCTTGACAAAGAGAGAGGTTCTCCCCTTACTTCCAGCAACTATGAAGACCAATCTTGCACAAAAAATGCAAGTTCCATCACCAAAATAATAATAAGTTGATATTCCCTCAGAACACTCCATGGCTAGTGGACTTCCACTTCAAGCTAGACTACCCCTGGATGTCACTCTTCAAAATAGCAATATCGCTCATTTTCAAACTCCGCAACTAGTAGGCCTCATCAGATCCTCTACTGACCAATGAGAGCATAGGATATAGAAGGAAAAAAGGGAATTCAAATTATAGAATAAAGAATGACTCCTGGAGCAAACACAAAGAATGTAGGAGGAGAAATTGAAGATTCAAGCAAAGAAGAAAGTTGAGAAGGTAAGGGAAAAATTAACAGAGAAATGGACGACGTTCTGAAAGACAACACCTCAGCTTCCATTGGTTCATGTCGCTTGGAATGAGTTTTGCACAAGAGCTCAAAATTTCAAAGTGAAATTGTAGGAAACCAAATTGGAAGTTGAATTACAACCCTACAAGCTAAAGGAACAATTGGAAAAGGTTGTTCTGGAAGGAAACAACACCAAAATAACATTGCACAATGCACTAGATTTTTTAAAGAGATCAACGATTGGATGAGAGTCATCTCAAGGTGAAACCAGACACTGGAGGACTTGCGCTTAAATATCCAATACCTCAATGAGGAAGAATCTAAATCCCTATATCCGTTGGAACAACAAGAAAAATTTGATGAAATTCAACAAGTCGATAATGATCTGAATGCACTGTTTGAAGCTCAAACAGTGGAAAATAATGAACTCCTAGAGTTTTGACCAATCGTATAAGCTTCCTACCTATAGATGCATCAAGTGGACACTATCACTGACTCATAATGAAACTCCCTTCTTGCATCCAAACTAGAGGATTTCACCATAGAAGCAACCCAACAATTTGTTGCGGAAGATTTAGTACTAGCCAGGAAGTGGCAGGATAAACTTGAGAAATTCCAAGATGTTAGGAAGAAATATTTAGAACTGGTACATGAATTGGGCCCTTTGTTTGAAGAATATAAAGGATAAACAGTCCAAGCAGGAAGTGGAAGTAGCCTAGAACTAGAAGTCAAGGATAAAAAACAAGAAAGCCCAGAGACCATGAAAGAGATAAAGACTTGACTCGGGGTGAGTCAAGGATTGTGATCGTAGCCTATTGGGCCCTTTGTTTTGATAAAAAAAAGTTGTGAAAGCTATTTTGGAATCAGATAGCTGACCAAAGGAAGAAACAAAAAGCAAAGAAAAAGGAATTCGCAATAGGAAACTGTTATAACAAGAAACAGTTGAAAGGACAATGCAACACCAGTTTTGGGAGAAAGAGGTTGCAATCAAATTAACAAGAAGAAAGAACTCTTGGGTTCTCAACCAATAATCCTAGATCATATTAGACATACAGGGGATCAATATGACTGTAAAGGGTTGTTGTTGTTATTTCTAGAGTTATTGTTGTTATCGTTCATGTTGTTAGTTTAGCTAAGTTCTGAGTTCTGGGTTTAGAACCATATTGATACTGTAATAGATTCA
>JASDQU010436646.1:13714-30088 GCA_032191745.1 Picea mariana
ATTATGGCTGCTCGATGTCTTCCACCAGTTGCTACTACCACAGGCTCCCTCCAAGATCTCCTTGCATATCTCCAGTCTAATCGATTGCTCCACAGGCTTAGAGAATGCCAAAAAAGAAAACAGATGCATCTATTGGCCATCGTCAGAGATCCCAAATCTCTCAAGGCCGATCTAGCACCCAAGCCACATGTTCCCAAGCCTTTTACGTGTAGTCTCCAGAAAATCTCCACGCATGAGATGGTCGCCTTATCCTTTCTCTGCAATCTCATACCTGATCATATCTGACGCCCTGCCCATGTCTCATCTCTGCTCACGGCCTCTAACTTGAACTCTTCCCAGGCCTGCAACCAACATGACTCCTCTCTTCGGTTTCCACCAGATCCAGGTTCCAATCTTCGTGCCATCTTCTCGGCTATAGAACCGACTGTTCCGATTTCGGACAGCAATGACTCCTCCGTGTATCGACTCTATGGGCCACCTCGCAGCCTTCGCGCACATTTTCTTTCTAAATTTCGTTGGGGCTTCACCTTACGACCTCCACCAGACAAATTATGATCTCCTCTCTATTGCACCACACAGTGGTCATTATTCTGTAGATCTCGATAGCCTTCTCCTAGTGCATCGCCTTCCTTATGGCCGCAACTCTTTACACAGCCCCTTCAACTCAGGAATCTCTCTGTTGCATTAGCATCTGCTTCTTGCAGCAACGTCCACCATTAGCAACGTCCACCACTAGCGATCAGAGATGCGAGAACTCAACACACATTCACTCGCCCCTCTACCTCTGCCATCGCTCCTATCCTCACAGATCTGCGTGGATGAGCACACGACTTGCAGATCTGTGCGACTTCTATTCTGCATTCACAAACTTTTCTTTACCGGATCTCCATCCTTGGAGCTCTGATACCACTTGTTGTGCAGCGGAAGCATAAAAAAGTACAGAGAAAACATTAACTCAAACACAGAATAGCAATCACATATAGGAGACGCAGGTTTACGTGGTAAGACCCTCAGAGTGAGGGAAACATCCACAGGACAATGGCAGAATCATTATATTAATGAACAGGAGATTACAACCAGTCATAGGCAACCAGCAGCCCCGGAGAGGGCTCAAAGCCCTTGCTCATCTAAATGCATCTGATGCACACATATTTAAACAACCTCTCCTTCAGTTACATGAAACTGATTCAATTAATGCTGCCTTCTATAATAGCTGAATAGTTTTAACTAAATCCAACAATAGAATATTGTTGAAACAATCATGAACCACCTTAACCTAAATTGGTTAATTGGTTGTCACATTCCAACATGGTCGCCTATCATTTTTTCGAAAATTTCAATGGTCGTTTCAAGCTGAATTCTTTTCAAAATTTTGTGCTTTTTCATTCTGGATAAGAGTTATGCTTTAAAAAATTGACAAATGATATCATGCATGATGTTTTATTTCAAACAAAATATTAAAAAAAACAGTAGATTTATAATAAATATAACTATCACTTTACATTTAATAATAATAAGTTTAAGTCATGTTCTGTGATAATAAATTTGATTTATACTGGTTTCTTCATTGTTAACACAATTTCATTGGTATTTGATTTATTTTGTTATGAATTTTTCAAAATGATGATAAAAAATATATTTTTTGGTTTGTTATATATACAAGATGATGGTTTCTGCATTGTTAACACAATTACGTTGGTATTTGATTTATTTTGTTATGAAACTTTCAAAATGATTATAAAAAATACATTTAGTGGTTTGTTATATATGCAAGATGATGTACAGAGGAGTAAATCTTTTGCAAGTCAGAGTCAAGCTATGGAAATTTTGAGTCAAGCTATGGAAATTTTGATATCACAAAGGACCCTCTTGCACATCAGAATTTAACAAAAACAGAGCCCACATTTGATAAACAATTCAGTTCAACACTCTGCATATGGGTGTTTGTGGTGGATCTCATTTTGCGGTATTCGTCAAACTTTTTTACACACAACTTAGTCATACTTCAGTGTAACATACAGGTGGGCAAGTTGCATGGGTGCCCTCCTTCCCATGAACAATTTGAAGGTTTATTTCACCTTTTTATATTGATAGGTTAAAATTAATTATGTTTTTAGTGAGAGATAGAATGTAACAAGATATTATAAAAGTTTCATAACAAAACAAAGTATTCTTGTTCTAGAAGATATTAACCAAGTTTCAGAAAAAGGGTCGCTTATTACTGTTGTCGTATGTTTTACGAAGACCTCTAAATTAACAAAGTCTCTATCTGGTTCAACCTAGCACCTACATCTTGTACCTCATTCACGTAGATGCACTATAAGGAAAAGACTCTATAGGGAAGGTTTTGCAGAAGTCTCTATAAAAATATCTCAAAAATCAGTTTGTAGTGGAGTTCACTAGCGGAGGTGCATTACGGTAACTTTTTTTAACGGTGCGTTTATAAGTCTGTACCGCACTCGTAGAGTTATTTAAAAAAATAGAAAACAATGGTGCAAATCATATAAAAGAAGCTCACGAGCGCCGGTGTGCAAGAGAAGGGTGCACCGTCCTTGCGTTTTTCCTTTTAAAAATACATAACGGTGCACTGTTGTCCCTTAGGTGCGTCAATGTGTTCCAAACTGGTGCATCGTCATAGGTTTTTTTAAAAATAAAGATGCATTGTTTGCAGTGGTGAGCACAGGTGCGCTTAACACGAGCTCACTGGAACAAGGGTAAATAAAAAAAAATATCAGCGGTAAAAAACCATTTTTACCATTTCCAGTGCACAAAAGATCTCAAGAACCGGTGTCACGTTTTCCCAACTAAAGTGCACTAGAGTCGGTGCTTCCATTGCTTGCCTTGTTTCCATTCAGTGCTTGGTTCATGGGATTCCAATTTTCCCATATGCTGGGATTTTTTTTTTTTCACTACATCCCAACCATGCCTCCTCGATGAGAAAATGTCGAGGTAAATTATTTATTTCTTTGTATGATTTTTTACTTGATTAAATTGTGAAATTGAGTAATATTTTCATTGTTTTTCAATTTTATTTTTTTTGTGCGCGGTGCGTTCGAAACGTTCGACTCACACTACACGCGGTGCACCCTGTAAATTTTTATAGGGTGCACCAAAAATGTATAGTTCATTTTCTTTGGTGCGTCGTAATATAGAAAACACTGGTGCATACTTATAAACGACACACCGATGCGTTCATAATAAATGACACACCATCAAAAATATATAGTTTCCATTAAAAAGTGTGTTGTTTATAGTGAACGCACTAGTAAGTTCATAATAATATACGCACCATTCAAAATAGATAGTTATTTAATTGATGTGTCCTTTATAGTGAGCACACCGGTGCGTACACAATAGACTATGCACCGTGGACATTATTTTGTTTTTCAATCAGTGCGTGGACTATACGGAACACACCGGTGCGTAAACATGGATACATAACACTGTTTAAACTATGTGTCTATTTTAAGTGGTTCGTCATGATGAATGGAATGCACTAGGGCATCGTAGTATTTAGATGCATCATTGCAGAGATATTAAAAAAAAAAAATGGTGCACATCATATAAAAGAACCTCGCTAGCACCGGTGCGCAACAAATGGGTGCAATGTCATTGCATTTTTCCTTTTAAAAAGGCATAAAGGTGCAAAAGTGTCCCTTGTATGTACTCGTGCGTTCCAAACTAGTGCACTGTTTTTTTTTTTTTTAATTAAAGGTGCAATGTTTGCGGTGGTGCACATCATTGCGCTTAACGCGAGCGCATTGGAATAATGCTAAATAAATAAAAAAATGGTGATGAAAACACATTTTTACCATTTCGAGTGTAGAGAAGCTCTCAAGCACCGATGCCACATTTTCCCAACTAAATCACACTCTCATCGATGATTCCATTTCTTTCCTTGTTTCCATTCGATGCTCGGTTCGTGGGATTCCAATTTTTCCATATGGTGGGAAGATTTAGTTTTTTTCACTACATCCCAACCATGCCTCCTCGATGAGAAAATGTCTAAGTAAATTCTTTCTTTCTTTGTACATTGAATTTTTACCGTAATAAATTGTGAAATGGAGTAAAATTTTCATTGTTTTTCAATTTTATTTATTTATTTTTTCTGCGTGGTGCACCCTGTAAATTACAGGTTGCACCGAAAATGTATAGCTTGTTTTCTCTAGTGCATCATAATACAGAATGCACTAGTGCGTACCTATAAACAAAGCACATTCAGAAATATATAGTTTCCATTAAACGATGCATTTTTTATAGTGAACATACTATTTAGTTCATAATAATATACACATCATTGAAAATAGATAGTTGTTCAATCGATCCATCATTTATAGTGAATGCATTAGTCAATACACAATAAACTATGCACCGTGGACATTATTGTATTTTTCAATCAGTGCGTGGAATATACAGAACAGATCGGTGCATGGATTATACGGAACGAACTAGTGCGCAAACATGGATACGACACATCGTTTAAAATGAGTGTCTATTTTAAGTGGTGTGTCTTGATGAATGGAATGCACTGAAGCATCATAGTATCTAGATGCATCACTTTAAAGAGACATTGCGCTTTCACGGTGCGTTGATAATTACTATGCTCCCCCTAAAATAAAATTTATTCTTCATGCAGTGCATAAGATATGTGTGCACATCGTGGGAGGTTCTTTACTGTTTTGAAGGCGCACCGAAGGTTAAATTTTTGTTTTTTTGAATTTTTTTTATGTTTTCATATTTTGAAATAAATTTCTCATGTAATGAAAAAAAGTTATGTTTTTATGTATGATGTTGATGTAATTTATATGTTAATTATGCAGAGATGTCGGCGTATGGAAGAGAAGCAATAGAGAGTTAATAAGTACAATATGGTTTGGGAGTGGGAGGCTAGAGAGAAGTAGAGGGATATATACCCTCGACCTATTACTACAACTATGCAGATCCTCTTGAGGAATGTAGGCCTCCTCAAGTACTACGAGGAGGATACATCTCTAAAGGGAAATTTCTCCTTTCTTGCGTAGCTGATCTGTCGATGGGATTCCCATCAACAAACATTCAGAATCAGTCCTCATCAGTGGTCCCATCCCACTAAGGAGGACATTTATTTTATCACTAGGCTATCTAGGAGCTGAGAGTGAGCATGCCTACTCTCAAAGGTATATTGCATGCAATACACATTATCCTGGTATTTTTCAGGTGGTTGGTGTATAGTTACGGATCACCTCGTTCGGTGTAGAGGACGCTAGGCACCTCCCACTATTACTGTCGACCATTTCACACTTTACTGGTGATGGTCAGTGCATTGGTTGCACTCTTTTGTAATTATGTTGATTCTTTGATACAAAGGCCATGATTTATTAGGTGTTCTACCATTTTCTTGTGGAAGATTTGTATAACACTAGATAGATGTCATGTTATGATAGATGGAAGGGAGAAATCCTCATTTTCTTCAGAGTTGTTTTATTTTCTTTTTTAGAGGTTTCCAAAGACGAGACCTACTTTTATCCGTCAGCCTCCTAGGCCGATGAATGAGGTGTGGATGCACATGTGGGGAATGATGATTCCCATGAGGGACATGTCCAATTTTCCATCTAGGATTTCTAGGGAGGCACTTCAACTATTAGCCAGTGAATAAAATCAAGTGTTTGTGATGGTGTTGTGCCCTTACACAGGGATATATTGGCAAGGATGTCCCAACATCCTCTTCACAATGGGTGAGCCACTCAATAATCGAGGTAAAATTTAAATTAATCTTGTTCTTTTATTTTATTGTCTTACTAAATTCGAATAAATTTTATTCTAGCATGTTTTTTAACATTTTTTTATTAAATTGTTTAATGAAATTGTCGACTAATTATTAACTCATCTTATATTTTGTAGATGTTGGGACATTTGTTGGGGACAAGCCTCCTCCCCGCCACTTGATGCAGATGAGGATATGGTTGAGGTTGCGGTGGGTCAGGGTCCTCAGCCGCATATACCACCCGACATGCAACTTAGGAACGATCTCAGATATAGGGTGGAGGTGTGTGACAGACTGACTATAGTTTTGATTGGCGCAAGAGTCCACCCTGTCTAGATGGGAGACATAAGGGATGACCCTGATATCTTTTAGATATGGAAGAAATTTCCACATGATATGACATCACTTATGCATCATATCATTGGATCTTCTAGGTTACTTGTAGGGATAAGGGATGATGCATCCTCAAGTACTAATGATGATGAGAGTGGTGATGATGATCAGGGTGGTGATGACACTTCTTCTTCAATACCTCCTCCTCCTCCTTCGAGTGGTGATGTTGATGAGCGTGGTGATCATTGCGCTTCTTCTTCAGTACATCCTCCTCCTTCTCCAAGTGGTGAGGTTGACTAGGGTGGTGATGGCGCTTTTGGTTCAATACCTCCTCCTCCTCCTTTGAGTGGTGATGTTTATCAGGGTGGTGATGGCACTTTCGGTTTAATACCTCCTCCTCCTTCGAGAGATGATGTTGATCAAGGTGGTGATGATGGCGCTTCTACTTTAGTACCTCATCCTCCTCCTCCTCCAGGTGGTGATGGTGCTTCTTCTTTAGTACCTCCTCCTCCTCCTCCTCTTTCAGGTGGTGATGGGGAGCTAGACTAGATATGTAGTTATAGCATTTAATTGTGTTGTTGACCACATATGTACATTATAAAAATTATTTGACTTGTTCATATATATATATATATATAACATTTTGTGTTCATGTTGATGTACTTAACTTATATGTTGATGTTTATATTGATTTTGATGTTGATCTACTTAATTTATATGTTTATGTTGATGTTAGGTGATTTTATACAATTTTCTCCATAAAGTAAAGTACTCTTAATTAAGTACATTATTTTTGAATATATATGAAATAAATTAATCTTGGCCAATGTTTCTTTTTAGTTTTTGAAAAAAGAATATCTCTCCTCACACCCAATGTGTCACTTTCTTTCGATGATATGCACCTCCATAAAGAAGATGAAACATTTTTAAATATATGCATGGGATCTAGTCAGTGGGAAATCTTAAGATGATCCCAATATGGAAGCTCATAAAAGATATATTTTATTTTCATCCCAATGGGAAATTTCAAAACATAGGTGTCGAACAATTCTAGATCATCGAACATAGGCTTGCCATTTTAATCGAACATTTTTGTAATCTCCTTCTCATTTTCTCTCTCATATGCTCTAAGACATTCTACTAGTGTCATTATTACAAGCCTTTGGTTTCTCTCTGGTTTACCAATGAAAGAATATGTTGCTCCTCTATAAGGGTGTTCTTTTGGGAGGAATACCCTTTAGCAGTCGTACATTGGCTTTCATATGTGGTTGGACCACCTAGCCTTCAAAGAAGGTCCAAAACATTTACATCCTTGATAACATTTAGTTACAAGACCTACAATCTTATTGTATACATAACACGTTAACATTTAAGAATATAATGTTAATCACAACGAATTAAATACGCAAATAAATATTGTTACATATATAAACAAATCATTAAACATGTTAATTATCTGACCAAACGCCTTAGCCTAGATAACCATGTGTGGTGTAAGCACATATGCCATACAACATAAAACTCCTTAGTTTTTGTTGGGTTTTGATACATCTTATACATGTATCCCTTCCCATAATTCCATCAATTCATATACCAATGGTTGTAGGTATATATCCATATTCTTCACTTGTCTTCTACCAAGGACTATAAGAGAAAACATAAGATGTTCATTATTCAAGGACAACCATGGGGGGATATATTTATTGATCACTACTATAGGCCAAATAGAATAGTTCATGTTTTGGAGGGAATATGGGTTCATTCCATCCATTGCTATGTTGATTTGTAGACTCCGTACTTCATCCTTGAATTTTTCTAGCCATGTATCCTCTATATGCTTCATGGTTATTGAATTTGTTGGGTTTCACATAACTCCCGTCTCACTTATGTGTGTGGCATTCCATCCCTACAACATAGCTAATTATTTGCAACGAAAGAGCCTTTGAATCCTTGGGATTATAGGCATGTGCCTCAATATCTTATGAGGAGGACCATGCATTTTACTATTTTTATTTTATTTATGGTACCTTTCATGCCCACATTTCAAACATATCTCTTTGTCTACATATTCGCCTCTATATAGAATACCGTCATTCGAACATGCATGATATGATATATACTCAACACCAAACATTTTCAACAACTGCTTTTCCTCTTCACAGCTACCGGGAAAAAAATTATCACTGGGAATAACTTTATCTTTCAATAACCTGCAGTCAGTGGGCAATAGAAATGTACAAGGTCATTTAACGTTTATAAAAGAAACCAATTCTAATGTTGATTGTGTGACAATATTTCTCAAAATTAATATAAGGCACTTGTTGGTCAATTACCTCAATATTGCCAAGAAACATGCTTTTGGCATGCCAAACTTTGCTTTCAAGTTGTACAGTAACAATGTTGTCCCAAGATGGGTAGACTTTGACCGGGAACTAGGTTCAAAGAGAGGGGTGGTGGAAGCAGATTTGAAGATTTTGAAAATGGTATCATTGATATAAGCATCATCCCGTAGCTCATCGTTCTAGAATGCGTCTAACAACAATGTATCCATAGAATTCGTATCCCATAAGTAATCATCCATACCGACCTCATTTTGATTGTCTCCATTGCCAACTTCTGAAGAACTAATATTGTTTTAGTCATTCCTAATTGGGGAATCTAGACGTAGTGAGAATTGAATAGGTGGTTGATTCAACCATTCTTGGTACACTTCCTCTCTGAGTTGTGCTCTCATTTCATCCTTTTCTCTGGTTGTCATTGTTGTGGGGTGAAACAAAAGATGGTAGGTAGTTCACTCATTATCAGAATCCTAATTTCAAAAATATTGAACATTAGTACATCAATGATATTAGTAAGCACAACGCAATAATTTTTTTGTTCAAATTACATTATTCCAAACAATTAATACCATCGTCGAATGAGGACTGTGGCTGAAAGATGGAATGTCACAATTGGCAGGGTAAAGGGGTTGTCCATTTTCATCTACCAACTACTTGCAGTATGTTGCTCCTCATAAGACCTTTCGATGCTTTTGAACTGTTATTGGAATATTTTCTACATCTGAACTCGATTCTGAATCAGGGTCCTGCCAATTTGGATACATTTTTATTCAGATTGACATGGATAAAAAAAATTTTAATTATATAATCGAAACATAAATAAAATAAGTTAAACCTACTAGATATGGAAATGGAGAACTCCACGATGGATTTTGAGCAATATGGAATGGGATGGAATTTGAAGAATTGGCCATTTGATCATATTATAAGGTTTTCTCCCTTCATTTCAACCAAATTAACAACAATTTTTTTTGTACATATGTAAAATAAATTTTGAGGACCATACCAAACTCTGAGTTTGAATATAGTTTTTAAACCATTTTTTAAGAATAAGGCGACACAAAACGTAAAATGTGTACTAAAGTATTATAAGTCATGTGAATTCATCCTAAAATATACTTTGAGATGAATATAATATTTTATGTGCAAATAAAAATTCAAATAACTTTAAAATAATTCCATTTCCCTTATAGACCATAAACACATCAGTGCACATATTAATAATAAGCACCAATGCGTTGAAAAATTAACCAGACTATGCTTTGAGATTTTGTTGATTAAAAACAATTATATTTTAATGGTGCGTAGTATAATATGAAGGCATCAATGTGTAATGTAATATGGATGCTCCAATGTGTCAGACAGAATATGGATGCACTAGTGCATCTAACATAAATGCAGTGTCGTGTCGGAAAAAAAAAATAGTGATTTTTTTAAACAATTAAAAAAAGAGCGGGAATCAAATTTCATAGATTCCTTTAAATACTAAAAAACTATTCACTATTTCATTATTTTGCAAAAATTTGCAGGGGAGAGACATGCGAGAGAGACATACAAACGAACACTAGGGAGGATAAGAATACTTTGGAACCACAGTATTATTCATAATATGAGAAAATGAAGGGTATGGTAATTCACTCTAACCCATTTTCATATAGTTTTTTAAATATTAAGAATGTATTCAATATTTTCATTATTTTTCCAAAATTTTTAGGAGACGGATTTGGAAGATAGACATATCAAGGAGCACTGTGGAGCAGAAGAATACTTTGGAACAACATAAATATTCATAAAATCAGGATTTGAAGGGTATGGTGATTCACTCAAAATCCTACATAGTAAAAATTTTAAATTTTGCTATTGATTTTGACAAGAAATTTCTTTACAAATTGTATTCCTATTTGAATTTTAATTATAATTTAGGGGAAAAAATCATACTTACCTTAAAACCTTGTTTTGTTTTTTCTTATGTGAGTACAAAATTTCACCCTAGGGTTCAACGCCCTCTATCACTTAAGAATTAGGGCTTTTCATTTTAGGAATTTTAGATCTAATGGGTTTGTTTTTCTATATATAAGTGTTTGGCATGTGATGCAAAGGGGCCACTTATTGCATCATTTCCCAAATGCACTCGGCCCTCTGCCATTTTTTTTAAACGATTTCTGATTTGATGTTTCATTTTTAAAATGTTTTCCAATTTTCTGGTGTGTCATTTCGACATAAACAGATCAGTGTGTTTATTTCAAAGGAGCACTGATAAATCCATGATTTTTTTTTTAACTTTAAAAAATATGGTTCATAAAAAAAATATCACCAATGTTTTCTCATCTAAAAAACACATTAAATGAAGTCACATAATTGTTTTATTTTACTTTTTTTAAATTTCATTCGTGTGTAATTTTTATATTGTTTTTTTTATGAATGTTTATTTTTTTTCTATGTTTTTATTCTTTAATTTTAGTCATTGTAATGTCTTCTATATATATCACACTGTTGTAATTTCCATTTTTTTAAAAAAGGAATTAAACTCTCTGATTTGTTTTTTGCATTGAACACAACTATGCATTTTATGTAATAAACACATCGGTTACATCGATTTTTTTCGCTGAAAATTATGTGATTTATTTATAAAAAATATATTTAATAATTTTTTTGTTGAATGGTGCACGTTCTATATTCATAAAATTATGAGTGAGAAGAGTTCAATAAGAAAATTTATGGTTGACACAATGATGCGACATCCAAAAAAACAAAAAAAGACAAATTCTCTCTAAATTCTATACAAAATTAATATGGTTGAACTATATGTAAGTTTAATTAATATGTATTGGTTAGTGTGTGTAATGGAGGGCCACAAAATGAGGAATCTCAATAATATTATTTATCATATAAGTGAAGAAGAACATAAAATCTTGATGGAAAAATTGTAGAGGGATGAATCAGGTGAATGAAAAAATACTATTCAATATGAATATTTTTTTTCTTCTGAATTGTCATTAATAATATACTCAGGAATATTACATGACATGTTTCAAACAATCTATTAATTCACATATGTTTAATATTCTACATGCACAAAAAATGAGGGAACAAAATGTCATCCTAACAAAACAAAATTAATTAATATAGAAGATGTAAATGATGATGACTTGGTCCTTAGCTCATCTCGAGTGGTGTTGGAGATTAATAAAAGGGAGGGAAACTTTTACATAACTATGAGGGATATAGTGGAACAAACATAAAGATGTATTTTTCACTTACAATATAGAAATAAATCCAATAATTCCAAGAACTAGCATATATCTAAACTACATGAAGCATTTCGAGAACAATGGTCAATGAGACCTGTTAGACTTCCAATAGAAAAAACACAATAACACAAAAGAATCATTCAAAAAGTAATATTCCTAAAAACACCTTTTTAATATATATATATATATATATATATATATATATATATATATTACAAAGTATTCATTTATTCATATATCAATTTTGTCATATTTAATTTTCATATATCAATATAAAAAAACTTTATTGCCATGTTATTTTTTCAGGAATATTATGAAAATCCGAGAGGATCAATGAGTTGATATCTGAAATATGCCAATAGGAATGTCCAAAAAAGTGTACAAGGAGATGGTCAAAGAAATGGATTAAATTGCATCGCATGAGGAGCCATCTCAACAACAACGTGCTTCAAATGTATGTAATCATTGAATTTTTCTATTAGGTACAAATAATTAATTTATCATTAAATATTAATTCTCAAATATTCTATTACAGAAAAAAAAAAATAGAACTCATTCAATACATAAAACTGGACGACAAGAAAGAAAAGGGTTGATAGCAAAGTTTGTGAGTAATTGTTATTTCCTTATAACAACTTAAGTTTTTTTTGTTTTTTTTTTTTAGTGTATATTTTAAGTTGTTTTACAACAAACATCCTTGAATGTATTCAAACAGGTGCTAACATACAAAGAAGAGCCAACAGAAAAATTGATTGACATTGGGTTAAGGGTTGTGAGTATATGCTGGCATATCAAAAATTAATTGTGGAATTTGTAAGTATAATCTATTTTTTTCTACTTATATTGTTTTATAATTAAATAAACAAAATTAATACTTCATATTAAATCTATGATTTATTATGGGGTATAAAACATGCAGGAAAAAAGTATGGAATTGAGCCAACAAAAGAATTGTTGAAACAATGCATGATATTTGATTTTGAACATATGTGTATGATCTATGAGTCAACTCTTTCTTTGGTACCTTGCTTTTTAATTTACATTCATATATATTATTTATTTCAATTTTCATTATTCTCACCAATGTAAATAGACTCATTATAATTTATTTTTATGTTTGTAGATAGAACTTGAAGAAGATGAAAACAATCGAGCAAATCAACCAAACATTCAACAAAATAACCCAAGGCATGGAAGTAGTTGAGCACTAACAACAGTTCCATTTAAGAATTATGACCAATATATTTGGATATCAATTCAAGTTGTAATTGTATTATTTTTAAATAATTGTCTGTGAAGATAAGACATTTTTTTTAATGTAATGGACGTAGTGTCCCAATTGAAAGACAAGGGATTACCAATAAGTGTCCCATTTTGTATGACAAAGACCCTCTTATTCATATGATAAAATACATTTTAATTTATTCTATTGCATTGCCCAATGTCGCTGTGAAATGTTACATTGTTGATTAAACATATGCATGAGTAAATATTATAATGAAGAGATGCAAAATCTGATGATATAACAAATTAATCCAAATATCATATCCAAATTCACTAATCAAAATATAAGATATATGTATTTTTTTTGATAAATAATGGAATTAAAAAATAACAATAATTGCACTATCACAAGTCGATGTTTCTCGGTGTATTTTAATTATTAATCTCATTGGTGCATTTAATATTACAACGCACTGGTGTGTTTCATAAGAAATGTGCACCGATGCTTTTATGTAATCAATTAGCACTGGTTTCAATATTTATTTAATACCACAAAATTACATTAAAAAATTGGCCTTTGGTGCATTTAGTGTATATGAAGCACCGGTGCTTTTGTGTTATTAATAAGCATTGGTGCTTTAGGATTATTAATAAGAATCAGTGCATTTGTGTTATTAATACGCACCAATGATTTTGTGTTATTGATAAGCATCGACACTTGTTTGTTACTAAAAAACACCGGTGCTTTCTATTTTTAATGCACCGGGGGTTTTTTTTTCCAGGTAACGCATCAATGCATATTATTTTATACAACATAGTTTCCTTCTTAGTAATAAAGCATCAATGCGTTCTAAGCAAAAATCCATGGTGCTTAATAATTTTTAACTCTCCCGATGTGTTTTATTGTTAGAGCCCCGGTGCTTATAAGACAAACTCCCTGTTGCTTAAATATTTTACCGCCTCGGTGCTTAATGTTAAGTGTACATCACCGGTGTGGTACGTGTATGTACGAATTGGTGTTTGTATCTCATAAAAATGTAGTGATTTGTAAACATCTGCTAACACCTTCAGACGCCCATATTTTTTTACTTATAATTAAGTTTCGTTATAGTATCCATAAAAACATCCGCTATCAAAAAAAGATGTTGTAGTGGAGTTTTTTTGGCCAATTTTTGCCAATTGTGTAACACTAGAAACCTCCGCTATAACCTCCGCTAAAAGGTATTTTCCTTGTATTGACATTACCAAATTCTCAAATTCCATATAAAGGAACAACCATCCACTGAAATACGTGGGTATCTAACCACTGCAGCCACAAATCTAAGAGGATATCCTTTAGGTATATGGTTCATTCAACTTCTTCATGAACTCCCCCTAACCATGATATCAATTCCATTAGCATTCCAAGATCTAACTAGTGTAACAAAGGCACCCATGTCCCTTGATTCTTATCTCATTCTGACACACATATAACTTGTATAGAGTCTTTTGGTCCCATAACATCACCCTTATTCGACAAATAACATACAGGCCACTCATAGAGAATTCAACCGATGACCCACTCCTCCAAGTGTTAACAAATCCTTATACATGTGAACAAACTCCCCTTCAAGGAAATACAATACGTAGTCATTTAAGGGACTCAACTCAGCTATGCCATATAGACATGCATCAACTACCCTCATCTCAAGTAAGATTGAATGCCTAGTTTGACGTATGTTCTTAATCATGAGGATGCACATCCAAATGTGTGAATTAAGTTTCACTCACTTATTCATCATGCAAACCAAACCTCTGATCTTGGATGCATCATAACTGGGACCATCTGGTTCTCATCTCAAACACACCAAGCAATCTTCTATTTAGCTCACACACACCACACAATATATCATCTTGGACACACCAAGCAAGCTTTCCATATCAACTTAGACACCCCAAACCAACTAATGCTCAACTAAAACACACCAAGAAAGCCATCAACTCTAAAACACAAACAATATCATAACCAAAAAATATCCTAACACCACCATTAATTGTGACACACATAATAATGGATCAATGCATGCTATCCATTTACCAATCCTTGACACAAATAGGTTAAATATGGATATTGTCACGTCCCCACAATGTGCCTTGCAATCTTACACCTCTTGAGTGCGTGCAACACCTCAATGTTTCATGCTTGTTTTCTTGGAAACACCAAGGTTACTTTGTCTGGACTATGCCTCTTCACCTAAAGCATACCCATACTTCGTTCTAGGCTATTGGTGAGTCACACTCCTACTCTAGTGTGACTATTATATACTTAGACATTCGTTAATTGCTTTAAAACTTAGTCATTTTTAATCATACATCCATGAGCATGAGAAGCCAAGAGAAGAACAATAGAAAAAATGAAAGACAAACATAGATAAAGTGAGGGTGGCACAAACCATTCTTAACACCCAACTAAGTCTTTGTTATAGAAGAAAAGTTACAACATGCTCTCACTACCGACTTAATTTACAACTTCCACATATTCAAACGACTCCCCTCGCCTCACCTAAGCACTCATGAAAAATCCATAACCAAAAGACTCTTTTTGTCAACCATCTTAACTGCCACCTGCAGTCCACCTCAAAAGTTCCTCCAATTGCATAATTGTTGTCTCTTCATTTAGGTAGAGTTTGCCTCTTCATTTTCACTAACTTCAGAGATTTCAGTTATGCCTCACACATGCCTCTACAAACCTTTTTTTTAGACTTATCCAAAACCTTCCCAAGAGAATTTCTCCCAGCTCTGTCCATGAAACCCTCCTCCTCAAGGAAACATAAGTCCTCCCATGTAGAGAGAATTAGATTCTTGAGGGAGCTCCTCCTCTTCGTCTAGCCCCGAATTGCAGAGATCTCTTTGTCTCTATGTCTTACCAACCCTTTCCTTCCTTGGTTGAGTTCCCTTGTTCTCTTATAGGCTCTGTAAATTTCACCATCATGAACCATCTCATTCTTTAGGAGTGTCGCACCCCTTCATGAACCCATGTCCAAATGAATCGTTGTTCTCTTTCGAGGACTCAGTCACCCAAGGAATCCATACACTCTCAGTTGTCATGCCCCTTGGGACCGACACACCCATACTTAGTGTGCACCTCATGCCAATGTGCCCCATCCATCTAATCAATTCATCATCATGGGTGTATGCACCCCTTAGGTGAGTCAAAATGACTTGCCTAAGTGTGCCCCCATTCCTTAGTCAATTATACTTTGGTTATACTTTGGTTATACTGTGCAAACCCAAACCCATTACTTTGGTTATACTTTATAGGTCTTTTTCTTTAGGCTTTTATCCTCAGGAAAAGGAGGGATTTAGCACTTTAGTCTTCTTTAGGATCTTTGGGAGTATTATTTTGAGAGATGAACAGGAAATAATATTCTCTTTTGAAGTTTGAAGTAATTGTAGCTTCCTACCTAGGTCTTTGGGACTCCTTAAGATTAGAAGTTTGTCTCTA